>ML791402.1:157010-179424 GCA_009831015.1 Picea engelmannii
TAAGTGTGGTAGGTGTGTCCAACAGCAACAATGAGCGAGCAACAAAATCTTGGAAGAGTTAGTGAGCTACATAGTCATAGAAAGATTGTGTGATGAACATAGGATTTCAATTTCATATTTTGAGAAAGAGAAGAGGTTGAAAAGTTTTTCTTGAAGAAAATAGAAAGATTATCCATAAATATTGATGATCACCCTGAACAGAGAAGACCCAGATCCAGACTGGAGCTATAGAGGACTGCATCTTGGTACCTGCTAGAAATAAACTAGCATTGGTAAGGGAGGTCGCTAAGGGATTGTTTGGAAGAGAAGGAACTCCTTGTGCAGAGGAAATCTAGTGGGAAGGATACCTGATAAACCCATGGAAGGCCCAAGCTCAGTGGGAAGAGGGAAACTTATGTTCTTTCTACTAGGGGAAGGAGAGTAACTTTCCTGGATCATCCTATATCTGACAACTAGCTAAATCAATTCCCTTTTGGTATCATGGATTAACATGGGGGTGGCATGTTGTAGGAATTACCTTTGTAGCATAGCCTAAGGTTGGGAGGAAAGGATTCCTCTCTTAGTCAATTGGTTGTTGAAATTTACTAAACAAATAAGTATTCTTAACTTAATGTGTGGGTGTAAATTTGTTATTTCATGGTTAAATAAGAAATATGGATGTATGAATGACTTCTAAGTAAAATGGAGTAATCATGTTTGTTTTCATTGGCCAACCTTTTAGACTTTTGAATCCATGAGATTGGTGTAGGAATAGGGTGCATTTCTTTGAATTTTTCAAGGATTTGCATGGAAATATTGTAAGATATGAAGAAAATCGTCATCCTGAAATTGGAAGAGAGATATACAAGTGATTGGGAGGGGTATCAATGTAGGCTCCGAGAGCCTCAATTTTTTGGAATCCTTACCCATGAGAGGAAAGTTTACAAGAAATGGACAAATCCTTCATTTGGACAATGACAGGAGTGCCTTGGTGTCTTGGAGTGGAGAGCCCTATGTAGGACGAGGAAGTGTAATTCCTGAAGGAGTCACCTGTCTTAGGTGGAAATATTACAAGATATGCAAATATACCATCTAGGTGAAGTGGGAATGTTTTAGTTTGTTTAAGAATGTAATTTCAGGCACTTAAGTGTTGGTAGAAACTTAGGAATGATCTGGAAGGAACTTGAAAAGGCTTGAGTCTAGATTCAAACTGATACCTTGGAGGAAACCAATGTTTTAATATGGGGAGGTTCACAATCATTGATTCGATGGAGTGAAAAAATATAGACCATTGATTAGATGGTGGTACCATCAAGGTGATCATATGGGGGAATGTGTTACTACTATGATGGAGAAACCCCGAGTCAACGAGGATCGTTGATCATTTAGAGTGGTTAGAATCAACTCTAGACCATTGGATCTAGATACTAGTGTATCGGAGTAAGGATGGTCAGAGGTCTAGGACGAGGATTAGAGTAGGAGTACGATGATAGGAGATATCAAGGACCATATATATCTCGGGGATTTTCCCATGATATCTCAGTCATTGAATCTAGCATGAATCTCTCTAAAGAGGAGGGTTCATAAACCTTAACTAGTGGATAGATGTAAACCCTGAGACATACGATGTACGTTGGATGAAGGGAACATGGGACGTATGATAGTCAAAGTGGGTTCATTCATAGTGGTCCATGATACCCATATGCAAATTCCTCGATGGGAAAGACTTCAATAATGGAGATAAATAGTTGATCAGGGCCTGCTGAGATCTAACCTTAGCCGTAGATTTTGTGGGTCCTGTTTGAGGTAGGTAGAACAAATGTTTATTGAAGAATATTTTGATGAATGCCCCAATTTTGAATATTGCAATCCCTAAAAGAGTTTTCTTTGTTTGTACTGATGCTTGAAAAGAAAGAATCGGTGGATTCCTCATGTAGGAGGGATAAGTAGTCAGTTATGAATCGTGAAAATTAAATAAGCATGAGAAGAAGTATGTTACTCATGATTTAGAACTTTCAATTGTGCATGTGTTGAAGATGTGGAGGAATTACTTTCTCAGAAGGAGGTTCATCCTGATGACATACCACTGTGGTATAAAGTATTTGTTTGACTAGCCAGGGTTAAATGCTAGACAAGCCAGATGGATGGAACTGATCAACGAGTTTGATTTTGAAATCAAACACATAAAGGGAAAGGAAAATAAAGTGGTAGAAACACTTAATCAAAGTGTGCAAACTATGCATTTAGCAATAGCATGTGTAGGGGAGTATGACATCCAAAGAAGGATCAAAACCCTCTTGCAAGAAGACAAGTTCTTCAATTAGATGAGGGAAGGCTTACAACAAGAATCTAATGAAAGAAAATGTGAAGGGTATCAACTTACAACTGATAATTTGTTGTTGTATAATAACATATTATATGTGCCAGAGTCAACATGCCTGAAGAAAATGATTATGGATGAGTTCCATAGGAGACCCCATGTAGGCCATCATGGTTACCAAAAAATGGTAACAACAATGAGACAATTATATTATTGGCCTAGGATGAAGCAATACATTGTCGAGTACATTACCAAGTGTCTAGAATGTCAACAAATGAAATTTGAACACAAGCATATTGCAGGTTTATTGCAACCTTTAAAAATTCCATAATGGAAATGGGAGACTATCTCCATGGATTTCATTATTGGTCTACCAAGGAAAGTCAGGAAACATGATGAAATCATGGTGGTAGTGGATACATTGAGCAAGGAATCTCACTTCATCCCTATAAAATCCACTTTTAAGGCCATATATGTTACTAATGTTTTCATGAAGGGAATTTTTAGGTTGCATGGTCTACCCAAGACCATAATCTCGGAGAGAGATGCTAAGTTTACCTCAAGTTTTTGGAGGAGTATGTTTGTAGGCTTGGGAACTTAGTTGGAATTTAACATGACTTACCATCCTTAGACAAATGGTCAGATTGAAAGAGTAAACAAAGTTCTAGAAGACATGTTGAGGATGCATGTTATTCATCAGCCCAAGCAATGGGAAGAGTACCTACCCCTAGTAAAGTTTGCCTATAACAATGGTTATCGGGAATCATTGAAGATGATCCCATTTGAGGTTTTGTATGGTAGGAAATGTAGAGTTCCAATTAGTTGGGATAGTCCAGTGGATAAGATCACACTTGGACTGAAGCTGTTAAAAGAAATGGAACAAGTAATGATTAAGATAAGGAAGAATTTAGAAAAAAACTAGGATAGACAAAAGAGCTATGCAGACAACAAGAGAGCTCATAGAGAGTTCAAGATGGGAGATCATGTGTATCTCAGAGTGAAGCCCAAAATAATTTCCTTGAGGATGGGAACTTGTGCTAAGTTAGCACCATGATATTGTGGATTTTTTGAAGTCCTAGAAAGAGTGGGATGGATATAATATAGACTTTGTTTACTTCCCACTGTTAGAGCACATAATGTGTTCTATGTGTCCTTATTAAAGAGACATGTTCATGATTCTAATCATGTTATTGATTGGACTATGATACAAGTGTAACCAGAGGGATAATTCCATCTCGATTCTCATTGTATCATGGATAGGAGAGAAACAATGCTTCAGAACCGAGCCATCGTGTAGGTCAAGGTGTAATGGAAGGACTTTGGAGAAGATGAGGCTACTTGGGAGATGGAGGATGCCATGAGATTGGCATACCCATTTTTGTTTTTTCTATAATTGTATACATATGTGGTGTTTTAAACACCGAGGACTATGTTTCTATAATATGGGGGAGGGGAATGTAACATCTTGTTTTCCCCTCTGACTGTAATTATGCAAAGACTTCATATAATGTGATTATGAAGCATGCATTCATGTTTTGTTTAACATAAAACATCATATAGCTAACTGAGAGGGAAAATCCTCTAGTAATGTCCATGATATCACAAGTGGGAATTGATGAAACAAAATTTATGAAGTGAGATGGTTGGTGAGGTGTAATTTCTTAGGTGGAAGCTGAGATGTTTCGGTGAGGAAAATAGGAATGTTGCATACACCTACAAACACAAATGCACACTTTCCATTGTACTTGAACTTTCATGGAGCCACACGAATAGTTATCAAGAGACATGATTGGTGGTTGAGGCAGTTAATAATGTTAACAGATCTTATCTATTGGTGGTTGTGGCTAATTTTGTTCTCTCTCCTCCTTAACATGTATGACCTATATATGAAATTCCTTCTCCACCTATGAAGATATTGAATCACAATCCTTTGTGATTCAACCCTCTCATCAATACTTGGATGAACTCTCTTCACCGAACCAGTAAGATCTCCTCACTCTAGTGTAAGCAAAAGTCCTTCTTTTCTCCTACACTCCTCACACTAACAAAAGTCCTTCTTTTCTCCTACACTCCTCACCCCAACAAAAGTATTTCTTTACTATCCTCAACCTTGGTCTCTTACCAAGTCTCTCACAAGTGTATCTCACACAAGTCCCTACCTTGGTCTCTCACAAAGTCTCTTGACCTCAACCTCTCATCAACAGTCCCGACCATATTGACTCGCTCAACAAAAATCTCTGACTTTGATCTCTCATCAAAAGTGACTTCTCCTATACCCCAACCTTTCTTTTTTAATAATGAGTTACAATCTATTTTTAATATTCAAAGTGATCTACGGTTGAGATTACTTCTCACACCCACTTAATATTTAGATTACATGCTGCATGCTAAGCATGCCCTTAAATAAATCAATTCACTAATAAATACAATTTTACTTTAATTAATTCCTTCTAACTAAAGTAAACTCAAGACTAGAATATTTTTTACTACTTCCACATGAAAAACACATGCATGTGTGGAAGTAACAGTCCGATGCTACCAAAACATCAACACCCTCTTAGTGAGGAAGGTACTTCTCCCACCTGGATTTTTCTCTATCTTCGGTACCAGATCCTCTATCATGCCTTCTCTCCAATACACTTTATTGGATGCTCCCTTTGACATAGAAGCTATCCCTATCATGATGGTATGAACTTCATCCATATTTATAAGCAGAACGAAATGAAACACATATATATAACACTAACACATAGATACAATGAAAAATAACATCTATTCAATAAATAAATCTATTGAAATTGTAAAATGCAGAATGAAACAATCTTGCTCGAATGGTGGTAGCTAATATCTGAGAAGATATGTGGTGGATACGTTCATTCACCTGAGCACATTATAATGAGGCCTCTATTGCTTTTTACAATCAAGAATTAATTACAAAACCCAAGACATCCAAAAACCTAACCCTAGGAGATGAAGTGCCAAAAGTCATGTGGGACATGGGGTAAGTTGGTATATCAACTTCTCGGGGTCATAAATTTTGCATATGATCTCCATTTTAGGCATACGATAACCTGTTGGAAAGGTCTATACGATGATTAAACACGTTGTTGTAACACTCTAAATTTGTCTACAAAGTGACTATGGCAAGCCCAAAAACTGTTGTTTAAGGCCTCAAAATAGACCCGAAAGTTTAGGAATTGAAAATTTAGAAAAAAACTGCCAAGATGAAAATTATATGTGAGCCAGTTGGAAGAGATGGGTGGCCACTGATATCCACCTGGATCAATCCTCCCCCCTTAGGAAGCAATTTTCTCCATTGCTTTGAGTGCCCCCATCAAATGAGGAAATTTCTTTTGAATTTGGCCTCGGGTGAACCACTTACTTTGGTGCAGGAGCTGCCCCACTTTGACAACACGATAAATATGAAGCTTCTATTGGAGAGTGCCCTTGATCTGTGTGTCCATGATCTAATCAATGGATTCTTGTTCCATGCATTCAGGGTTGAGATCTGTCGGTGTCAAATGTTCTTTTGTCTCTAAGGTGTCCAATAATGGTGGAAAGTATGGCTGAAGGAGGTCCATATTAAACATTGGGTGCAAGCGAAGGAAGGGGGGAATGATGAGCTCAAAATCATTTCCACCCACAACCTTGGTGATGGTGTAAGTTCCATAGCAAAGTGGAAAAATATTTTGATGGGGTCCTTTAAGGTGTTCTTTATGCAATTGCAACCAAACTGTATGTCCCACCTGAAACTTGTGTGGCACCCTGTGTTGATCATGACACTGCTTGTACTTGGAATTAGACTTTTGCAAAATATCTTTAACTTGTTCACGAATATGATGGATTCATGCAATGAACCATGTGGCTTTTTCGGCTTCATTTAGAGCATGGGACAATTCTTCCTATGTGAATGCAAGGGGTAGTACAACATCCATGGGACCCAATGGTTGAAATGCTAACCCCACCTAAAAGGAGATGTGGTCGATTGAGCTATATATGGATTTGTTGTAACTATGTTGAACATAGGGGATACTCTCATCCCATGTGCATGGATGCTTGGAATTGTACATGCACAATATATGCACGATCATCCTCTTGACGACCTTGGTTTGGCCTTCCTTTTGGGGGTGGAAGGTAGTGGATTTGGTGAGCTTGATGTCTARCTGTGACTAGAGGATCGAACATAATGTGTTGAGGAACTAACTATCCTGGTCTGAGATGATGGTTTGTGGTATCCCAAAATRTACCAACACTCGTTCGAAGAAGATCTTGGTAGTGGCCTCCGCTGTGATGCTCTTCTTGCAGGCAGCCAAAATCGCCATCTTGGAAAATYGATCAACAACCACAAAAGTAGAKTCATTTCCCTATTTGGTTGAAGGAAGGCTCGACATGTAGTCCATCGAGATGCATTCCCAGGGTCTRTCAAGAGTAGGCATAGGGGTGTACAATGGGGATGATTTTAGGGGCTAAATTTCGCTCATGGGCTAATTTTCCATGTTTTTTCCAAAAACAAGATTCTCTATTTTAAAAATGATTTGCCCAAATTCTATAGGATAAMATTATTTTACCTTAAAAATTGCCAAAATTTTATAAAAACTATATAAAATCCTTAGAAATTTGAATATTTTTACAAAAATATCACCAAACATTTATAGTTGGCATAAGAAGGATTAGTAAGATTCGCCAAGGTTTCCACATTTTAAAATAAATTTCTATCCTTAAAATCATCCCTGAGTCATGCCTTGCTTCTTAATGGTCGGTTTAGAAATGATGGAGTCCGTGCATGACCTGATATACTTGTTGACATCTTGTTGAAGTTTTAGCTAACAGAAATTTTGTTGCAACGCCACCACTGTCTTTTCTATGCCAAAGTGTCCTTCCACCCCACTGTAGTTATCTTCCAAAATTAGCTTTACTCGCTCGCTTGATGGGATGTAGAGATGGCCCAGATGACACATCAACCCATCCTAAAGATGGAAATTAATGAAAATTGTGTTTGTGCCGAACATATGGTAAGTAGTGGCAAAGTCAGGATCTCTCTCATAGAGTTGGGGCCATTCGAAGGTCTCATTTCTGTAGGAGTGTAGCACCGTGGTTAGTGCTGCAACTAGAGGTCGACTGAGGCAGTCATCGATGTGGTTGGTGCTTCCTATCTTATATTTGATGTTGAGATGGAACTGCTACAAGTATGTGGACCACTTTTGATGGTGGTTAGTCTGCAATTTTCCTTGTGTCTGCATGAACTACAAGGGATTGTGATCAGTTTGGATGACTGTATCCTTCCTGAGAATGTAATGCCTCCATTGGTGGCAGGCTTGTACAATGGAGTACATTTGTTTGTCGTAAGTGGGGTACTTACGAACGATATCTGATAATGTCTCACTATGATAGGCCACAATATGTCTATGTTGAGTGAGAATTGTGCCCATGGCATAGTCTGAAGCATCTATCCCAATCTCAAAAGGTTGTTGTAGGTTAGGTAATGAGAGCACTGAGGCTGAGCACACGTGTTGCTTCAAATCATCGAATTGCATGGATAGATCCCAAGTTTAAGTAATCTTAACTTGGATAATCTCTTAGTTATTGGCTTAGTGAACTAAAAATAGAAGAATATTTTACACATAGTTTACATGCATTTCCTCTATAAATAAAGGACCCGAATCCTCATTGTACATGAATAAGAGAATTGAGAAGAAATAATTGAGTGATGGCCATTTCTTTGCGGATATGTCACTTTTGAGGGTTTTACCATGTATATGTTGTGGAAATTTGCACATTTGTTGTTTTATTATGATCATATGACCATGTGCATTTTCTCGCGTGCCCAAGTTTCCTCTTGTGACCATGTCCAGGGCCTTAAGAACCATACCTACTTCTCAAAACATCTAAATGGTGCCAAAATCCCCACTCAAAGGCTAAGGATATCCTTGGGAGTTCCCATGTTTTTGTTTAATGAATATCTATACTAATACACAAATCAAGTTGGTACCTGGAAAATCCATAGGAATAGTTATATCCTACTATGTATATATTATTAATTAACTCTACCCTTAACCCTATATGTTTACCTTCATTACTTTTGAAAGACATACAAATATAGTTATATCTTATGTCCTCCTATGCTATGCTAACATGTTGTTGTTGTAATTCCCCCCCTACAACTATCATATGAAGGCCCCAAACATAAACATAAACTTATTTTTGGAAACCTCTCTAGATATCCCTATATTACGAACGCTTATGTCTTCACTTAAGGCCTTGGAAATCATGAGCAACAATTATACTTGTGGTTTGAACCAACCCTAGATTTCCATAATTATTCTGTGCATTGGGTGAAAGACCAACATTACTGATATTTTATTATGCATTGGGTGAATTTATTTTCACTATAATTTTTAATGGAAAAAATAATTCACATGTGTTATGTATGTCACTAGAATGGGCACGCATTCTAAGGTGTGCGACTAGAACATGCATGAATTTTGTGATGCAAAATTCTAAGTTTAGGTAGGAACTTAACACATAGAAAATTTGAATGTCAAAAGAAAGTATTCACATTTAGTAACACTTATCTCACCCATTTGTCACATGTTATGTGCCATCATTCATCCTATGTGTTTTTTTTGGAATTAGGTTTGGAATAACCAATTTGGTTGCATGGAATGCATAAACGATAGTAAATTCAATGCTTTCTCCCCTTTTCAATACACCTTGTTTTGGCTAACCACTAAAATATTTACACATACTCATATATTGTAACATCCCTGGTTTTAATCCCCACAAATCGTAATGTAATTGTATAAATGTGAATTAGGATGGTGAGTCGATGTGATTGGGGTCGAGGGATAAATTGTATATTATGTACATTGAAATAATTAATAAAAATAATAATCACTGGCTACGATACGAGAAGGATAAAAATGATGGGGGGCTATGATTCCACAAGAGAGAGGGGTCCAAGGGGGAATTATTTATGGGTATTAATCCAACCCACATGTCTAAACTATTATCATTGTGTAAGCATTCTATTTTGTTGTTGAGTGTTCCCAAGCCCAATGATTTAACTCGTGTAAGAGGGTGGGTGTGAGAAGTCACATCCCATAGTTATTGGAGAGCATGGGGATGAAGTACAATCATCTTTGGGAAGAGTGAGAGTCCAAAAAACAAGGGGAAATAAGGGAAATCCATATGCAGAATAGGGACAATTTTTGCATGCATATTTTGGGAAACAAAAGGAGAGATGAGTGTTGGGAAGAGCACCAACCATGTTGTGCTTGAAATTAAACATTGTTTTTCTATGTGTTAAGCTGGAAATGAGGCTTGTGTGCATGTAAAATAGGCTATAATCATGTAGTGTGTTTCATGTTGAGGAAATGGCTCAAGAGCATTTTGAAGGTTGTTGTGACCACTCCTGAAGCAATTGAAAGTTCCTGAAGTCCCCACCTAAGATATTCCTAGACAACATAGTGCACTAGAAGCCCTGATAAACAAATGGTACATCATGAGGGACTATGAGAAGTGAAGGGGGTACATTCCTTGGGTTGTGCAGGTTGTGGGGAAGAGAGAGCTGGTGGATTGGAACTATTGTAGGAGTAGATCCTGGGTTTGGGTTACTAAGTGTGGAGAGTGGATAGAAAAGGGACCAGATCTCCTTGTGGACTCATAGCCTCAACTCGGGGGTGGTCTTCTATTGAGATTTGGAGCAGCAGTACCCTTGGCTAGGAGGTTCATCCTTCATATGCATCCAATTGGATTATATTTATACAAAAATAAGTGTTATATTGCTTTATTATGCTTATTCCATTATGTAAATGATTATTGAATGTTGTATGTTTGTCATGTGCTTACTGGGTGTATTCATGTTTTTACAAATGTTGTAGGTGCATGGGTAAATCAACATATTGTTTTGTTGTGATTTTTATGGGCTTATTGTCCCTTGGTTTTCTTTTATATGCATGGGGCATTTTTAAATTCGTTTTTAGTAGGATACATCATTTTCTGTAGTGACAAGACTTAGCTTGGATGTTGGGTACATTACATAGATGATGGAATTACAGACATACAAAGACTTGTTTATGCAAATGTCTCAAATATTGATTTTTTTTTTTAAGAAATAGTATTGTTTTTATTTTTTGAATTTTTCTTGTGACACAATTCATTAATGAAAAATATATATTGTTGATGTCTTTCATATAAAAAATTTCATTCCTCAACGATTTCAAAAATAAAATGGCATGATGCACTACTAGAGACTAATTGTTGCATTAAAAAAAAATCCATTTCATAATGTTAATAATTTTAAATGCGACACCAACACTTGACAACCACCATACAAGAAACAACACACCACATACCCATGCTTGTATTGCAAGAACAAAATGAATCCCTCCTAAGACCCGTTACTGTGGAGGAGGTAGAGAAGGTAGTCATGGAAATGCTTGAAGGAAAATCACCATGACTAGATGGATTCATGACAAATTTTATCAAGCATCCTGGTCCATAATAAAACACGATGTTTGGAGTATGGTGGAAGAGTCCCATCGATTTAGAAATGTGCAACTAGCCCTGGATGCCACCTTCCCAGCTCTCATTCCAAAAGAAGACAAGGAAGAAGATCCTAGTAAGTTTCGTTTGATCTCTCTATGTAATGTGGCTTACAAAATCATCTCGAAAATCATAGAAAATCACCTCAAGCCCATCCTCCCCTCCCTCATCTCACCCAAACAAACTGGTTATGTGGACAGAAACCAAATATGTAACACCCCTGTTTATAATCCTTGTTTTAATGATGTGTAATCAAATACGATGTATGGTCGTGGGCCCGAATATGTAAATTGTAAACATTGTGGATGATTGTAATAATAAAATAAATGTGACATTGACTGTGGGTGGACAAAGATAGAGTAATTGGGGGTTAAATTTCCACAAGAGAGGGTAATGTCTAGGTATGTATAAGAAAGGGGTCCAAGGGGGGGGAATTATTCATGGGTATTAATTCCAACCCACTTTCCTAAAACTAATACTTTGAGTGAACCTTCTAATTTCCTTTTGATTGTATGAGAGCCCAATCATTAAAAACATGTAAGAGGGGTTGGTGAGAAAAGTCACATTCCATGGTTATGAGAGCATGGGGGCTAAGGAAAATCAACCTTGGGGAATGTGAGTCAAGTATCATGGGTAAAATATGAATTCAAGTGGCCATTGTGGGTAGTTTTTGGATGCATTTTTTGGAGCAACAAGGGAGTGGAGAGCATGGGAGCTTGAGGGAATCCATAGTTATAGGTGTTGTGGGAATTTTGTTAGAGTTTTTTTACATGAATAAGCAGGTTGTTATGTTTGTAGAGAGGGATATTTTTTTTGTGGGATATTTCCCTGAATAGTGGGTTTTTTTTTAGTTTTCTTGGGGTAGCTAGCATCCTTGGAGTCCCCAACATTAGATATTCCTACCCAACCTAGTGTTGGATCCCTGGAGGGAAGAGGGAAGGAATAAATAACTATGTGCAATGAAGGTGGATCCCAATTCCTTATGTTGCATAGGTTGAGGGGAAGAGAGTTGGAGGATTGGGATAGCTGTTAGAAAATGGGTTGGTTGTGGGAGTGAATTCTGTTGTGAGAGAGACACCCTCTTTTGTGGATTTGTAGCCCCAACTTGGGGGTGATTTTCTACTGATATTTGGAGCAACAAATCTATGGTTGGGAGGAACATCCATCCCCTATAGTCAGTTGCTCATTTTTTTGTTAGAAGATAAGTGGTCTTTATCTTAGTTTGTCAATTTTATTTATGGGTTTTTATTTATGTGCATGAGCTCCAAGTTTATAGAAAATTATATGTTGATTTGTGAATGATAAATGAGTTGCATTCATGTTTAAATAGTGTTGTTAGATGCATTTAGTTTATTGGTATTAGAAATTGTTTTTGATGGGTTGTGTAGTGGGAACACTACAAAGTAGTATTAGAGCTCCAGTTTCAACACGAGGCTAGTATGGGTCTGCTACAACTATCAAACTTAAATCTATGTAGTTTTTGGGTAAAACTCCATTTTTCCCAACTATGTGATTTGGGGTCAAGGCACGAATTTTATTTTTTTGTATGCTGGTGTGATTGTTAAGGGGGTCAATTTGACTTTTAGATGGTAAAATTTGGCTTAGTGGTCGAGTCAGGCATTTTTGCGACAATCGAAATCCCAACAATCACAAAAAAAATAGACTAAGTGTCGAAATGTTGGAGTTGTCGATATAGTGTGTATTGATAGAGAATGAATATCTTCATTGATACATCAGTGAGGGAATAAATTTGAAAATCGTCGAAAAAGAGGAAATCAAGTTTCAGTGGAAAACAAGTTTTCGTTGTCGATATAGTGTATATCGGCAAAAAATTGAAGATTTTCATTGATACACCGGAAAGGAAATAATCTAAGTTGTCGATGAAGGAATAAAATTTGTCGGTGAAAGATAAATTTTCATTGTCGAAACGCTGGTGAAAAAAAAAAAWTTGTCGACAATAAACCGACAAAAGATAATTGTTTTATTGCTGAGAAACCGACAAAAGAAAGGTTTTTGTCACTGATACAGAGTGTATCAGTGAAGAATGAACATCTTTCACTGATATATCAGTGAKAAAAATACGTTTCATCATGTATACACTAGTGAGAAAAAAATAATTTCGTTGTCGACACATCGGCAAGGAAAAAAATCTTCCATCGCCAACAAGGGAGATAGTGTCGATAGGGAAGAAAGATCTTCCACCACTGATATGGAAGATCGTGTCAGTGAAAAATGATCTTTGGACATCGATACATCGACGAGAAATGAGCTTTTGAATTCCAATAAAGGAGAAGAAGAGGAAGAGAGAAATAAAATAAAAGAAAGAGATAAGAGAAGAAAATAGTAGAAAAAGGGAAGGAGAAAACTTGTAATTTACAAAAAAAAGGTCTAGAGCCTAAAACTTGTTTTAAGCATAACAAGAGCATTTCAACTTAGTTTTGGATGAAATCTTGGGTGTTTGTACACAATGATGAGGGCTACAATAATTCATGTGTGTGTCGTGCTTGGTAATCAATACCTAGATAAGGGTGAAATTTTGATATATAGCTTAAAAAGTAGGCATGAAGATACCCATTTGGATTCCTGGTAAAATTCAAAGGGGTGTGAAGTGGAGATGATAAAATAGGGAAAAATACACTATTTTCAGGCGCGTTAGGGGGATTTTTGAAAAATTTGGAGGAAGAAAAGAGACCCAATATCATCTGTCTAGAAAAATTTATTTAGTCAACTTTTTATTGAGGGTTTTTTTTCCTTTTTTGCACTATTTGGGAGATAGCCATTTTGACCAAAAAATTGAAGTCTTGAAGAAATGCAAAAGGACAAAATTGCCAAATCTAGATTGATTCAGAAGTTACTTGGAGTGTTAGATTATAAATATGAGAGTTGTTGTGTACTCAAAATCATGAATAATATCAACACCCGCTCTAAAACTTTTCCTGGTTCTCACCATATTTTCTTCTACTACATTAATAATTCATCCCTTAATATTTTTTGCATTATTAAAATAAGTGCCAAAATGAGTAAAATTGTTGATTTCAGGATGCCATAAATCTTAGTTTAGAAATCATATTTAGGCATGGATATAGCCATCATAATGATAATTAAGAAAAGAACAGTTTTGAAAGTTCAAAGTTTTTATTTGTTTAGCAATGTTCCTTTGAAAAATCCAAGAAAAAGGGGTTTGTATATTAAATTCATGACAATTGCATAACATGGTTAACTCTAACAAATAATTGTTGCATGCACATTCCTTGCAGAATTAAAGGTACATGACACATATCTAGTCACTATATGAAGACCATAGATATGGATGATGCTCAACGTTCTTACATCCATGAGGATGAGATCAAAGGTCTACATGTCAAAATGGGGAATGCAGAGATCAATTCCAATGGGCATAGAAGAAAAGTGGAGCTTGTAAAGTTGGCTAAGACTATGAGAAGTTTGTAGAAGGAAGTGTATAGTTATAGAGAAGAAAATGAAAGGATGATGAGGGCTCATGAAGAGATACTACAAAGCCTGAATATGGTGTAGAAGAAAGTGAATAAAGATTCCAACATAAAGCAAGCATCCAATGCAAGGAAAACAACAACATCCAAATCTCATGACCATGGGGGATCTAGGAATTCAAGGATTATGAGAAAACATCATTATCATCATTCACCAGGACACTCTACTAGAAGGGCACATGTACATTCAATTTCAAAAAACAACCCATGTGTGCCCCCTATCAGAAAAAAAAAGGAGAACCGAGGTAGATATTTTGCAAGGAGAGATCAAGAAAATAAAGGCACCATCATTTGATGGAGAGAATAGGATAGGATAAGATGTTGTATTCTGGTTTTTGGGCATGAAAAAATATTTCCAGTTATATTGTTACCCATCGCATGTAGAAGTTATGATTGTAGTCTACCGTCTTTAGGGAAAACCATCTATGTGGTGGGATCAACTCAAGCAATTCAAGCACATTGATGAAACGAGAATTTCATGGAAACGATTCAAGAGATATTTCCAGTAGTAGTACTTGTTAGAGAAAGATTATGAGAATAAGATGAAAGAGTTCTTTGAACTCAAGTCGGGGAACATGACAATGGATGAATATGACAAGAGGTTCTTTGAGTTGTTGAAGTATGTGGGCTTCATAAAGGATGAGAATGTCAAAATACAAAGTTTTTTGAGTGGGTTACCCTCCTTTTATAGTGACAAGATACAATATGATAACCCCAAGAATTTGGAGGAGGCCATAAGGAGAGAAAAACATCTTTATGAGAATATCAGAGGGAGGCCAACTTTCCAAAAGGATTGAGATGAAAAGAAGAAGGAAATATGGATCAAAGGAAGAAATGATTCAATCCACCTTTCATTAGGAATAGTTATCAAGCATATGAATAAGGGTAGTCGACGCAAGGTGAGCATAAAATGACATATTCCTCAGGGAAAAGTCCAAGGAAACATTATATAAAGTGTTGGGGATGTGAAGGAAACCAATTGTATAAGGATTGTCCTCACAAGGGAGATATGATGAGGACTATGCACAATATTAAGGAATATGATACAATGAGTGACGTGGGAAAGAGAATGTCAAGGATTTATGCATCCTTGGAAAAGAGACAAGCAGACTACCAATCTCACATGATTGAGCTAGAAGGTAAGATTGATAACCAACCCATAGCTATTTTGATTGATTATGGAGCTATTCATAGCTATATAGATTTGAAAATAGTTGAAAGGTTTGAATTGAAGAGATGTAAGCATGAAAATTCTTGGTTGCTTCAGCTAGCAACTGGAACTAAGAGGAAAATCAATGAACTTGTCAAGGATTTTTCAATTTTCACGAATGGAGTTAACACTAAGGAATGTTTAAACAACATATCACATGGTTCATATGATTTCTTAATTGGTATGGATTGGTTAGAAAAGCATCGTGTTGTCCTAGATTGCTACAACAAGGCTTTCACATGCCTTAATGAGGAAGGGAATTCAAGGATGATGCAAGGTATTCCAAGACCTATTTTCGTCAAAGAGATTTCAACATTGTAGCTAAGAATAAGTTTTAGGAAAGAATCCAAATATATGTAGTGCATATGGAAGAGCCAACCAAAGATAAGGAGCCAAGTATTGAATATTATCCAATACTAAAGGAGTATGAAGATGTCTTTGGGGAGTTTCTAGGATTTCCACCCAAAAGAGATATTTATTTCTCTATTGTCTTAATGCCTGGAGCTTCCTCGATGTCCAAAAATCCCTACAGAATGAGCACACCAGAACTAAAAGCGTTGCATATTCAACTAGAAGAATTATTAAAGAAGGGGTAAATACGCCCAAGTGTATCACCATGGGGTGCCCCAATGCTCTTTGTGAAGAAAAAAGATGGAAATTTTAGGTTGTGTATTGATTTTAGATAGCTTAATAAGGTAAAGGTAAATAATAGGTACCCTCTACTATGGATCGATTATCTTTTTGATCAACTGAAAGGAGAAAGGTTATTTTCCAAGATTGACCTGAGATCAGGTTTAATCAGGTGAGAATTAAAGAAGATACAAAATTCAGGATAAGGTACGACCATTATGAATTTGTGGTGGTGCCAGTTGGCTTGAAAAATGCACTAGCTATCTTTATGTGTCTAATGAATGGAGTATTCAAAGATTATTTGGAAAAATTCATCATTGTCTTCTTGGGTGAGATTCTTATCTACTCCAAGATAAAGGAGGAGCATGAGAAACATTTGTGGATGGTGATACAAGTTTTGAGAGAGAAACAATTGTATGCCAAGTTAAGCAAGTTCACTTTTTATCAAAGAAAATTCATTATTTGGTCCACATCATCTCAGAGGAAGGCATAACGATGGACCCTGAAAAGATTGAAGCAATCAAAAGTTGGCTAATGCTAAAGAATGTTTCAGAAGTGAGCTCCTTTATGGGATTAGATGGATATTATAGGATATTCATTACAGATTTCTCCAAAGTTGCAAATMCAATAACTTCATTGTAGAATAAGGAAACACATTTTTAATGGACTACCACATGTGAAGAGAGTTTCCAACACTTAAAGGAATCATTGACCAGTGCACCTACTCTAAAGGTTGCATATTTAGATGAATATTTTGTTGTGTGCATAGATGCATGTAAGGAAGGGAACATATTTTGTTGTGTGAAAAGAAAAGATACATGCAAAGAATCTGAAGGAGCACGAAAGAAATTATGCTACCCATGACTTACATTTGGCAGCTATAGGTCATGCCTTAAAAATGTTGAGACACTATCTCATGGGAATAAATTTTGAGTTGAAGATAGATCATAGTGGTTTGAAACACTTGTTTGAGAAGCCAACACCGAATGTCAAACAAACTACATGGCTGGAATTTCTCAGTGAATATGAATTCAACATCAAGCATATCAAAGGAAAAGAGAATAAAGTGGTTGATGCACTCAACAAGAGGGTGCATGAAATGCATGTTGTAGCCATTAGCATGTATAGCTTAGATTTGAAAAGAAGAATTTTGGAAGTTGTAGCATCAGATCAACATTATAAACAAGTTACATAAGGCTTGCAAAAACAAAATGTATCACTGAAGTTTAAAGATTACAAGTTGAAAGAGGATGGAATCCTGTAGTTCGAGGACACAGTTTATGTTCCTAACACTCAAGATTTGATAAATTCAGTGTTAAAGGAGATGCATAATGTACCATATGTTGGTCATCCAGGATACCAAAAGACAATTTCAACCATGAGAAGCCAATATTTCTTCCTGGGATTGAAGAAGGATGTGGTTGATTACATAGCCAGGTGCATGAAATGTCAGAAAGTGAAGAAGAAACACAAGCATCTAGTGGGATTGTTACAACCATTTCCCATTCCTGAATGGAAATGGGAGGTAGTTATGATAGATTTTATCACTAACTTTCCAATAAAAACAAGGAAACATGATTCCATCATGGTATTGGTGGGCATGCATACGAAGGATGCACATTTTATACTAGTGAAAAAAACTCTCAAGACAACCAACATTGTAGAGATTTAAATGAAGGATATTGCTAGGCTACATGGTGTTCCTAAGGAAATAATTTTAGATAGAGATCCCAAGTTCACTACCAAATTTTGGAAGGTTTTTTTTAAGGTATTTGGGACTAATTTGAATTTTAGTACAACACATCACCCAGAGTCTGATGGGAAGACATAGATAACTAACCGAATAATTGAAGATATGTTGAGGATGTATGTAATGGAAAATAATTCCAAGTGGGAAGACTACCTTCATCTAGTTGAGTTTTGTTACAATAATGGGTATCAAGCATCATTGAAGATGATTCCATTGAATCTTCGTAGGGAAGTAAATGAAACACACTAGTGAGTTGGGACAAACCAACAAATATAGTAGTTGTTGGGCCAAAATTGCTCAAGGAAATGTAAGAGTAGATGGTTAGAGATTCCTATCCAACTTGGTGTTGGATCCCTGGAGAGAAGAGGGAAGGCCTGAGGGATTGTGTGCAGTTAATGGGGATCTCAATTCCTTTGGTTGTATAGGTTGAGGGGAAGATAGCTAGAGGATTGTGATAGTTGTTAGAAAACAATTTGGTTGTGGGAGTGAATCAGGTTGTGAGAGAGAAACCTTCTTTTGTGGATTCATATCCCCAACTTGGGGGTGATTTACTACTAATATTTTGAGAAAAAAATCTACAGTTGGGAGGAATGTCCATCCCCTCCAGTAAATTGCTCATTTTTTATTACAAGATAAGTGATTTTATCTTTGTTTGTCAATTTTATTTTTTGGTTTTTATTTTTGTGAATGAACTCTGAGTTTGTAGAAATTTATATGTTGATATGTGAATGATAAATGAGTTGCATTCATGTTTAAATAGTGTTTTTAGATGTATTTAGTTTATTGGTATTAGAAAAAAATAATTATGGGTTATGTAGTGGGGACACTACAAAATCCTCAATGGAGTAATCCTAGTCCATGAAATGATTCACTCTCTAAATTCCTCCAAATCTATCAACAAGCTCTTCAAACTTGACATGTCCAAAGCCTTTGACAAGATCGATTGGCAATATATTCAGTGAGTCCTTTATGCCTTTGGTTTCTCACCTTCTTGGATAAAATGGGTTCTAACTCTCATCTCCTCTTGTTTCTTCTCCATTCTGGTTAATGGGTCCCCTTCAAAAACCTTCTCTCCCTCTCAAGGAATCCAACAAGGTGACTCATCGTCCCCATTTACTTTCATCCTAATGGCTAAGGGTCTTGGTAGGGCCTTAAAGGAAGTGGTAGCTAAAAATTCAGTGAAGGGCCTCAGATTATTTGGGGAGGACTTAGCGGCCTCCCATCAACAATTTGTTAGTGATACAATGCTGAAGGGGTTTTTTTCGGTCCATGAAGCTCGAGCTCTCCAACACATTCTCTCATAAATAATGGATTCCTCGGGTGCCTCCATCAATCAAGATAAGTCTTAGATATTTTTCTTTAACACTCCACTTGCCATTCAACTTAATATTTCTAGACTCTTGGGTTTCCAAAGAATCCCCCTTCCATCCAAATACCTAGGAGCACCTCTTGTGTAGAACGACCTTCACAATTTTTCTTGGGAGGACCTCCTCTCAAGGATGGAAAAAATCATTTCCATCTGGAATTTCCGCTCTCTTAACATCCCTAAGCACTTTGTCCTCCTCAAACTAGTTCTACAAGATATGCCCCTATATTTATTTGTAGTAGTAGCAGTGCCCAATTTCATTTTAAGCAGTTTGTAACGTCTCATGATGGAAATGAGACGTTGGCCTCATCCTAGTTTGGTAGTCATAGTACAAGGAATTTTGTTGATAGTTTATGAGTTTTCTTGTTTTGAACCTAGTTTGGACAAAGAAAATGTTTTTTTGATGTTAGTCTAGTTTCCCTAGTAATAGACAAGAAACATACACTTTGTAATATCTTCTTTTGATTAATATGAAAGTTTCTAGATAGCTTACAAATATATATATATTCATTTAAAAAAAACCATTCTTTACTTTATTTTTTTCTTAAATATTAACCTTATATATTTCTGTTATTAATTTTATTTCTATTCTTTTCAATTTATTATTCTTTTATTTATCTTTATTTATTTATTTATAATTTAAATTAGATATTTTTACTTAATTATATATATTTTTCATCATATTTTAATAATCTATTTATTTATTTCTAATTCACATTTTAATAATTTCTTATTTAACTTGCTTATTAATTATTTTCTAATAATTTTTTATTTGATTTAATCTTATATTATTAATTTTTATTTTTTAATAATAAATTAACTTATTCTTTGATTTTATAATTTTCTTTTTGAATTTATTTATTGTAAATTAAAAAGAAATTCATTTAAAAAATAAAATATTTCTAAACGGCAACATAATTTATATCCCCAAAATTGTATTTATGCTTAATTAAACAAATCTTATATTTTGATCCAGCCAACCTTAATAACATATATATCAATAGTGATAAAACAAATACTATTCATCAATATTTTTCATTAGTAAAATAGATCAAGATTTTTCATTAGTAAAATAGATAGGCTTTGGTTAGTTGTTCTATGAATTGTTTTTTTTAGTCTGAATTAGGTTATATAAATTTAGTCTAATCACTATTTTTTGTTGTTCAAAATCCATTTTTGAATGTATAAATGGATTCAACATGCTGAAAAACTCCTAAGGCATTCAAATTATGCAAAAGCAATCTCTCAAATCTACCAATCCAACAATTTCTCATCGGATTTTGAGCAAATATCCCTAGAAAAAAAATCATCCTTACTCAAATCTACCAATCCAACAATTTCTCACCGGATTTTGGGCAAATATCCCCGGAAAAATCATCTTTTCTTAAAACTTTTATTAAGAAAAATAAATATGATAACAAAAGAATCTTCTTTTTAGGTAAGACATAAGTGTAAGATTTGTACATGGTCAGGTTTTGCTCAACTTTAAAAGCCAAAACCGAGAGCATAAAATAGAATTCTGATGCTACAGTCAGTCTTGAATGAGAGTGAGTGCGTCTAAACTAAGAGTGGGCCTGTTAACAACACTGAACAGAAGAAGACTGCCATTAAAAGAGACTTGAAATCCACAGCAGAATGCCGTGGCGCAGAGCTGTTGTGGCTCCTTCCATGAGTAGGAAGCCGATTTTTGTATCCTTTTGGGATGCTATAACCTGGACTGTCGCCACCAATGCCATGGCTCACCAGTGAAAGCTTCTTCAGGTGTACTCATGCCAAGTACTCTTTGAGGACAAAAGGTTTGCACATAAGCCATAATGTTGCATGCTTCCACCCACAAATGCATTGGTAGGCCCTAATCATGCAACATCGCTCATGCTGCACCCACGATTGTTTTGTTCTTCCTCTTCACGACCCCATTTTGCTGTGGGTTATGAGGCGCTATGAGTTCTATTTGAATTCCTTCTTTGTTGCAAAAGTATTTGAATTCGTTAGAGATGTATTCTCCACCATTATCACTCCTCAGAGCCTTCACTTGCTTCCCCGACTCTTTCTCCACCAATGCTTTAAACTCACTGAACTTTGAGAATGTTTGATCCTTCTTCTCCATTAAGAAGATCCAAAATTTACGAGAAAAGTCATCAACAAAAATAACATAATACTTATTTTTTGTTGTTGAAGCAACTGAGAATGGTCCACACATGTCTGTGTGAACTCTCTCCAGGATCACCGAAGCACGGTTCTCCTTTTCATGAAAGGTGGACTTTACATACTTCCCCATGGTGGAACCATTGCACTGATCTAACTAAGCAAGTGTTCCCATTGGAAGTCTAGTAGATATTTGTTGCATGATCTTCAAGGCTCCATGATGAAGATGGCCCGATCGCATGTGCCATAATTCACCCTCATTCCGACTCACCACTTTTTCTGCCTTGCCCATCATGGCAGCGCAACCATCTACCTCCAGCATGTAGAGATTCTTAACTCGAATCCCTATCCTCTTGAATTGAACCATTGTTTTATGTCACAGAAAATATTTTCCACCGTTGAAAACAACGTCATAGCCTCTGTCCTCCAACATTGTGACTGAGACCAGGTTTTTCTTCAGACCTGGAACATGCTTAACATTTTTCGATTGAAATGGTTTACTTGAATCCCTCTGAAAGGTAATGGTACTAATATCAGTCGCACTGTATCATCCATTGTCGCCCATCTCTATATGAATTTTGAGATCTCTCTCCTCCAAGTCACTAAAAAACTCCTTATCTCCCATCATGTGGAAGGAAGCACCACTATCCAAATACCACACCGATCCCAATTCACTTGAAGCCATGCATGTGATCAAGGAGAAGTCAAGTTCAAATTGCGAGGCAAGGGCCTCACCAGTTGCAAATCCAACAACCTTCTTTTTCTTCTTCTTCTGCAGACAGTTAGTAGCAAGATGCCCATGTTCGTGAAAGTGAAAACACTTCACTTTGGACAAATCCAACTTCTTTCCTTTAGACTCGGATTTTGAATGGAATTTCTTCCCCTTCCCTTTCCTTGGCTTGCCAGCCAAAGAACAATCCTCTTCATCATCATGCTTTGATGAAGAGCCATTCTGGTGTTC
>ML791402.1:222849-265389 GCA_009831015.1 Picea engelmannii
ACTCCATTTCAGTTGATTTGTTTTTTGAAATTAGGTATTTTTATGAGAGGAATTCAAATACCAATTTTGGTTTCCAAATTCATCTCGTAAAGATTCATATATGAACATGAAGTGTGCCACCCTCTTTTTCTTTCCTAGAAAAATTCTTCAAAAAGAGCAAAAAATTCTTCCCTTCTTCGGCCAAGGAAAGTGATTTGATACCAATTGTTAAGTACCTGAATATATCTACAAATATAATCACCACAAATATTGAATACACAATACATCCACAGAGCAATATAGAAGAAATCGCACTGTATTATTACCAAACACTTGAGGTAGGGCAACACCATACAATGAATCCTAGCATGGAAAGGATCCTCTCCTGTTCACTTGCCTCTTCGAGGGGGCATCCTCCTATTGAGATACAACTCCAAATACAATAATTCTCTTCATGTCCCATTACATTGCTTGAACCCCTTTATATAGTGCTATGATTACCTAAGAACATTCTAGAGGAGGAATCTTCTAGAAGTAGAACCTTCTAAGATGTCCTCTTATATTTATTATATCTAACTACACATTTATTATATTTAATTACCATAGTGAGACTTATTTAATAATATAGTGGACCTAGTCCACCTTACATTTAATGGCCTCCACTATTATCACTATGAGCCCTCTAGGCCTCCCCACTACCTCTCTAGCTACCTTACAATTTTTAATAGTTTTTAATTTCCGGGGCCATTTTGAAGGCCTAAATGAAGGTTTTTTGGGATCAAAATTCTCATTTATAGCCAAAGTCTCTTGTTGATCCCCCTAAATGCGTCTCCTCAATGATACCTTTCCAACGAGCTATTGTGCACCCCAAATGGAGACCGTATGCCAAAGTTACGCCCCCGAGAAGTTGATACACTAAACTACCCAAAACGGGGTCCACAAAATTGTTGGCTTATCATCTTCCGAGGTTAGGGTTTTGGATTTTATTTATGATAAAAATGCCTTTGGAGCCTCATTGTAAAATCATCTTCTTGCAAGTGTGAGTAGCAGACACATCTCTTCTCAGAGATAAGTTGCCACCATTCTAGCCAATCTTTCACTCTGTATTTTTACAGTCTTTGTACATTTTCACTCATTAATAGAAAATTGTGTATTATTGTATATCTGTGTTTATGGTTGCATCTCTGATACATTTTTGTTATATTATTGGATATCTGAGATATCTCTGTACATTACTTTATTATATCTCTGCTCTCATTTCATGTTGAAAATAATCCGGATCAGTGGTATCAAAGCAAGTTGCTCTTGATCATTTTTTTTTCAGTGCATGTCCCCGATGAGGTCCAAGTATATAAAGTTGGGTCTCGAGCTTTTCTCTCTTGAATAAAATCGCTCTCGCACGCCCAAGAAACCCTCCATGGTGGAAGAAAATAAAAACGATGGAGCATATGATTCTATCAATCTGTTGCTTGAGCAAGCTCTCACGCGACAGAGGGACAAAATGGTGGAGAATTTTTCCCACATCCTTCAACGCTTGTCGACAGAAACATACACATATTCATCAAACAACTACTTTGGAAGCACCTCTCCTTTCAAGGTACAGGTTAATTTTGATATTCCCGTATTTGAAGGTCATATAGATGCGGATGCCCTAGACAAATGGTTAAATCTGTTAGAAGGTTATTTCTTTGTTCATAATTTTTCTGAAAGGGAAAAGATCACCTTCACACTCCTTAAAGCTCTCTCCCATATCAAAAATTGGTGGGAAACTTGCTAGGAGCAAAGTTCCACAGAGGAGTCTGGAATATATGGGGTCGATCCCACTTGAGATTTTTTTGTGGATGCGGTAAATGAACAATATTACCTTGTTGGCAACTATGAGGACCAGTACATGAGATGGACCACATTGCGGCAAGAGAGGGGCCAAGAAGTTCCAGAGTTCACCAATACCTTCCATACCTTGTGCACCAAGTTGGGTATCAAAGACTCTAAACGACATTTAGTTCTGAAATACTGTGGGGCTCTACACAGATACATCCAAACTGAAATGAATTTTCTGGGTATCTCATCACTCGGTGCTGCTTATCGATATGTTGTTAAAATCAAGCAGAAATTTAAGCACTAGAACAAACATGAGTTTAGGCTTGCCAATCTGCAACAACCGAAGTATGATAAAGACAACCCTAACAAACAATCTCTCAAAAATCAACCCAAGCCATAAGAAAAGAAGGGTCATGGGAAGACAAAGAAGGACACTGGAAAATGGTGCAATTTCCAAACAATCCCCTGGAACAACACCGACGATTGTTGCTCAAAACAGTCATTGGTGGTCAAGATCAAAGACAAGGAGTTGAACCCTGATTCAGAATTTGATTATGAAAATACTAGTAAAAGACAAATCATCGATGCATACCCCACTGCTATTGTTGCGACCACAACAATTCAACCAGAAGAACCAACAGATCCTGAAGAGGGGGAGCGCCTGTTTCATTCATAGATGTGGGTGAAGGGGACCCTACTACATTTTTTTGTTGATAGTGAAATCAAGAAGAACCTCATCTCAGTAGAGGTCGTCAAACAGTTGGGATTGTCGACAACACCACACCCGCAACCATACAACATCTGATGGCTTCACCAGGGATGGGATCTCTGTGTCAGCCAATAGTGTCAATTTTCATACGACATCCAACTCTTCAAGGATGAGGTATTATGTGATGTTTCCCCACTAGATGTCTGTGATGTTCTCTTGGGACAACCATATATGTGGAAGCGCCATGCTGTTTATGAGTCTCGACCTCGTAGTGTCATTATTTCTCTGGGGGGTCATCTCTACAAAATACCAGAGGTAGTTCTAACTATTGTTCCACCTAAACAGTGCTGCAAGGTAGTATCTCATACTACAAAATTCATCTTCTTCACAATCTATTCAAAAGGTGAACATAAGGATGTAATGTCCCCATTTTGGGAAATTATAACATTACAACATTTCAGAGTGTTGTGCCTACCCGAGTAGCCAGATAGGGGTGACAGAAAGTTCGAGAGATATTGAGGGGTTTATTTGGGCCTGACTTGCATCGATCATCATCAAGATCCATTCTGCACAGATGGGCTTTGGTTTCGTTGAATTTCGACGATTTCCGTAATTTTGAGTTATTGTGGGTCATATCTTAATTAAATTCACTAAGAAGGTCATAATGGGCATATTACTTGGAGAAACCTCTTAGTATAATATCTCATCAGAATCAGGAGGAAGAGAACTATAGGATAAGATGATGAGAAGTGACTTTCAGTGGCCGAATAAGCCATCGGGATGGATAAATCACTTTTTAGAGGTAAAATGGTTAATTAATTAATTAATTAAGTGATTTAATCAAGGAATAATAAAATAAAGTAAAAGTCACTTGGAGGGAAAAGGTCAAAAACAAATTAGGTTTTCGGGAAGCTATAAAGGAAGGGTAAAGCAACCTAATTCATTATGCATTGTTATGATTTGATGTTGAGAGTTCTCAGAGGAGGAGGAGAGCCGACCTTACTGTTTTGTGGATTTCTGGAGGAAACCACCATCGTTGATCAGTTTCGGTGTTGAGAGACACACCCTAGCCCATCGGAGATACCATCTAGGTATTTCACTGTACTTTTCAGGAGTATCCATTACAGAGTGTGCAACTCAGCCAGTGAGGGTGCAAGTCAGTTTGAGGGTTTGGAGAGCTGCACGAGATCCGTATCCAGATTGAAGTTTCCTTCCAACCCATTTGAGATCCAGCCAGGGTGCTTCTATTGAGCCATATATCGTCAGATTCTGATGGTGGAATATTGCAGATTGACTCATTCATCCATTTAGGGTGCAGCTCTTCCAGACAGACATTTGGTGTTGCATGTAGAGTTTCAGAGAAGATTCGTACAAATCCTTCCAACCGATTTCCTTATTTGGCGAGACGATCGTTTTGAGACATATAGCAGCAGATTCCATTGATGGAATCCTTTGGGGTGCATCCAGTGCTCCAGGAGGTGCGCAAACCCTCTAGGGGTCCAGATCCAGTGCCTTAGAGACCAGATTCAAGATACGACACTCACCCATTTGAGTCTAGAGGCATGGGCACTTCTTTTGGAGCAGTTTCTATCATATTTCGATGGTCTAAACTTCCAGACGAGTTTCCCAGCTGGCAGCGGTTACCGTACATCACCAGAATCACATATTTTCATCGATCTATCAGTGCATGCATTAGATCTTCTATCATCTTCTGATCACAGGTATTTTTGTGTTATTTGATTGTATTCTAGTGCTGATCCATGAGATTTGGCTGACGTTTATATTCTATATTTCCAGTAGGCTATTGTATTTCCATGCTCGAACCGTATAATACATGATATTGGGTAGTTGATGTTCTTTACTTCTACATGCATCCTTTATGTTGTTTAAACCATAAATATGCAACATGCACATGCAATAACCCACATGCACATGAAATAACCATCAAGATCTCAAACATACAACTGAAACGCATCCATAAACCCCCAGTGTATAAGATCTGCAAGACATAATAATAGACCGGTAGAAAATATCTTGATCAACGGGATCAGGGATATTTCAAAGGATACTGCAACCACTACAGCTTCGGCCCAAGCATCTTCTATCCAACAGAAGTAGGCCGAAAAGATTGCAACAAAATGTAAAGATTCATTTTGCACACAAGAATCTCATGTAGCCAGACTGTTTAAAAAGGTACAACCCTTCCAACCACATATTCATGACAACCTTCAACAAGCTAAACAACGCAACTTCTCCAACAAGGCAAGCAACTCATCAAGATGCAGATTCAAAAAATGCTTTTCCCTCTTCTATGGGAATTCAACGCAATGGAGACCATTGCTTCCTAAGGAGGGAGGATTGATGCAAGTGGATATCGGTGGCCACCCACATTTTCCAACTGGCTCAAAACAGTTTTATGGAAATTTTGGTAATTTACTATTTTTAGCAGTTTTTATCTTCCAAGGCCATTGTGAGGGCCTAAATGAAGGTTTTTTGGGATCGAGATTCTCAATGAAATCCAAAGGCTCTATTTGATCCCCCTAAATGAATCTCCTTGACGATACCTTTCCAACAATCTATTGTGCGCCCCAAACAAAGATCGTATGCCAAAGTTACGCCCCCAAGAAGTTGATACACCAAACTACCCAAAATGAGGTCCACAAAACTATTGGCTTTTCATCTTTTGCGGTTAGGGTTTTGGATTTTCTTTGTGATAAAAAGGCCTTTGGAGCCTCATTGTAAAATCATCTTCTTTCGAATGCGAGTAGCGGACACATCTCTTCTCAAAGATAAGGTGCCACCATTCTAGCGAGTCTTTCACTCTGTATTTTTACAGTCTTTGTACATTTTCACTCATTAATAGAAAATTATGTATTATTGTATCTCTGTGTTTATGGTTTCACATCTGCTATATTTATGTTATATTATTAGATATCTGAGATATCTCTGTACATTTCTTTATTATATCTCTGCTCTCATTTTGTGCTGAAAATAATCCGGATCACAAGGGCTATAACTATCAGAGAAATTTCAGCCTTACATCTGAAAATAAGCTTCAGGAAAGGATGCCAAATTTTTGTAGCACAAATGGAAGAGATACCTAAGGATAAAGTGTCAAACATTGAAGACTAGGTTGTCCTAAAATAATTTCAAGATCTATTTAGAGAAATATCAGGGTTGCCACCAAAGAGAGATATTGATTTCTCTATTAATTTGATGCCTAGAGTAGCCCCATTACCCAAGGCTCCTTATAGGATGAGCACACTAGAGCTGAAGGAATTGCAAATGTAGCTTGAAGAGATTTTGAATAAGGGGCATATATTCCCAAGTGTGTCACCTTGGGGTGCCCCAATGGTATTTGTGAAAAAGAAGGATGGAACCTTGAGGCTATGTATTTACTTCAGGTAGCTGAATAAGGTGGCTATGAAGAACAAGTATCCTTTGCCAAGGACATATGATTTTTTTGATCATCTTAAAGATGCTAAGAAAAAATTCTCCAAAATTGACCTCAGGTTAGGCTATCATCAAGTGAGAATTAAATAACAATACATCAACAAAACAACCTTCAGAATGGGGTATGGCCATTATGAGTTTACAGTGGTGCCATTTGGGTTGTCAAATGCACCAATTGTATTTATGTGTTTTTTGAATGGTATATTCATAGATTACTTAGATAATTTTGTCACTGTCTTCTTGCATTACATACTTATCTACTCCAAGTCTAAAGAATAACATGATAAACACTTGGGAATGGTGCTACAAGTATTGAGGGAGCATCGATTGTTTTCAAAGTTGAGAAAGTGCTCATTCTATCAGAGGAAGATACATTACCTAGGCCATATCATTTTAGAGGAAGGGATATTTGTGGATCCCGAGAAGATAAAATCCATTGAGGAATGACTAACACCAATAAATGTCTCATAGGTGAAGTCATTCATGGGACTATCATGATATTATAGAAGATGTATTGAGGTATTTTCAAGGATTGCACACTCAATTACTTCACTACAAAAGAAGGGTGTCAGGTTTGAATGGACCTCTGATTGTGAAATAAGTTTTCAGCACTTGAAATATTTACTGACAAGTGCACCAACTTTGAGGATTGTTGATCCAAATGAAGAATTCATTATGTGCAATGATGCATGCACAGAAGGGCTTGGGGGAGTCCTTAGTAAAAATGGGCATGTGATATTCTACAAGTAAAGGAAGATGAAAGAGAATGAAATAAATTATGCTACTCATGATTTAGAATTAGCAACCATATTTCATGCCCTGAAGATGTGGAGGAACTATCTCATGGGAAGAATATTTGAACTGAGGACAGACCATAGTGGTCTGAAATATTTTTTTGGACAACCAATTTTAAATGTCAGACAAAGTAGATGGATGGAATTCATTAGTGGATATGACTTTGATATAAAGTATATCAAAAGAAAATAGAACAAGGTGGTTTATGCACTCAGTAGGAGAGTGCATGAGATGCATGTTATACCCATTAGCATGTATAAATCTGATTTGAAGGACATAATTTTGGAAGCTACAAAATTAGATCAATATTATATGAAGATAAAGGAAAAATTATAGCAAGGTAATTTCTAGCAGAAAATTGAAGACTATGAGCTAAGAGAGGATGGAATCCTAATGTATAGGGGAAGAGTTTATGTGCCTAATTTTCGGGAGTTGAAAAATATGGTGCTAAAAGAGATACATAATGTGCCTTATGTTGGGCACCCAAGATACTAGAAAACAATTGTAGGGTTTGTTTCATCCAGAGTACTTGTGTGCAATAAGATACAACAACAATGTATTCTGTTTCTGTTCTGGATAGTGATATTGATGTTTTTTTCTTACTTATCCATGCCACCAGACACTTTTCTAGGAAGAATGTTCCTCCACTGGTGTTTTTTCTGTCATCTACACTATCTACCAAATTTACATCAGTATATGCATTCAAAGTAAACTCTTTTTTTTGGATACCATAATCTAAAGTCTAAGGTAGCTTGTAGATATCTGAATATCCTTTTTACTTATTTTAAATGAGCTTCTTTAGGTGAGGATTGAAGCCTACCCACTATTCCTATAGCCTACATTATGTCAGGTCTTCTTGTTGTTGCATAGAGAAGACTTCCAATCATAGATCTATACATAGTCTGGTCTACTTTTGGTGAATCATCATCTAAGCTCAGTTTGCATCCTGTGACCATAGGAGTTCTCATTGGTTTGCAGTCTTCCATTTGGAATTTCTTGAGCATTTCTTTGAAATATTTATTTTGGCATATGAATATGATTTTTTTATGTTTGAGTAACTTGTAAACCTAAGAAGAAAGTTACTTCACCTAGCATAGACATTTCAAACTCTTTCTACATTTATGTGGAAAATTGTTTGCTTAGTATAGTGAGGTTACTTCCAGAGATTATATGATCCACATATACCACTACAACAATCATATTTTGTTCTTTAATTTTAATATATGGATTACTATCCATAGTTCATTTCTTATATCCTTCTTGTTGTAGATATTGATCAAGTCTTGAGAACCATGCTCTAGGGGCTTGTTTAAGACCATACATAGCCTTCTTCAATTTGCATACATAGTCTGTTTTTTCTTTCAACCTAAACTATTCAGGTTGTTCTATGTAGACTTCTTCTTCTAAGGTTCCATTCAAGAATGCTTACTTGACATCCATCTGATATATTTTGAAGTTTTTGAAACATGCAAATGCTAAAAACATTATGATGGATTCTAATCTTTCTACTGGGGCATAGGTTTCTTCAAAGTCAATTCCTTCCACTTGGGCATATCCCTTGCATACTAGTCTGGATTTATTTTTTATGATCTGTCCATTTTCATTGAGTTCGTTTTTGAATATCCATTTGGTTGCTACCACATTTTTATCTTTAGGTTTTGGAACCAGTTCCCAAGTCTGACTTTTCTCTATTTGATCAAGTTCCTCGTTCATTGCTTTCATCCAGTCTTTACTCTTGCTAGCTTCTGCAAAATTTTTAGGTTATATTATTGAAAGCATTGCATGTTCAAAGTAAAATATAAGTTTCCTTCTTGTTTCTACACTTGAATCTTTATCTCCTATAATCTGATTTTCAGGGTGATTCTTTTGAACTCTTTTTGATGGTGCTTTTAGCAAGGGTGTTTCTTCTTTGTCCTTATCATCATCAATTTGCGGTTCATTCTCTTGTAGTTATTCAGTATATTATTCATCTTGTGATTCAACATCTTATTTATCATCCATAGTTATTCTCCATTTATCAATTTTTGTTTCATCTTGAGATTTGAATTTTTTCAATTTTAGATCATCTATTTTTACATTTGCAATTTGTATTATTTTGTGCAATCTTAGATTATAACATTTGTAGGCCCTTTTGTTAGGTGAATATCCCAAAAATATACCTTCATCTTATCTAGAGTCAAATTTCCATAGATTATCTTCATCCCTCTTGATGTAACACTTACTTCTAAAGACTCTGAAATGTTTCATATATGTTGGTCTTCTAAACCAAAATTCATAAGGGGTTTTTCTTGGTTGTGGAGCTTGATTATCTTCCTGATTGAGAGATTGTTTCAGTCGTTCTTGGACCCCATTCCCTAAAAACGACGTGTGGGGGGGATTTCCCCCCACAACTGTTTCCAGGGGGTCCAGGGGGGGCAAAGACAATTTTTTTTAGCCTCCCTGGCAGGGGATTTAGGGGTAGCACCCCCGAAGCAAAATATTGGGAAAAATTACCTTGTAAAATATTGTGATTTTGTAGTCAATCTAGACCTTTCATTATAAGCTTGCAAAGCTGATGGTAGAATTCATTTTTAGGGTTTTTTCCCTAGAAGGAAACCCTCTCTTATGAGGGAATTCTATTGCAACTGTATGTTATCACGAATATTGTATTCTGAGAGAGGATATTGTGAGAGAAAAAAAAGGAAATTATAATAGGTGTGTTGTAGGTTGTATCCCTTCATTTTGTTGGATAATTAAAAGGAAGGACTTGGCAATTTCTCTGATGGACGTATGCCACACTGGGTGAACCATGTATATCTATGTCTCTACTGTATTATGTATCTTTTGTGTTTTATTTCCCCATTTGTTTTATTTTATTGCTTCGCGATCCTGTTTTTGTAACAACTAGTATCATAGAGAAAGGTAACTCACAAGAAAAGAGGGTTCCTAGTTCGAGTGGGAGAAATGGAAGAAGATGGAAAGTTTAGGGTCGAGAAATTTAATGGCAAAAACTATTAGTTATGGAAGATGCATATGGAAGATTATTTATATCAGAAGGATCTATTCCTACAATTGGGTAGAATAGAAAAGAAGCCAACGACCATGAAGGACGAAGAATGGGAGGTTATCGAAATAAAGACACTAGGAACGATATGAATGAGCTTGGAAGCATTGGTGGCTTTCAATATTTCAAAAGAAAAGACAATGAAGGAATTGATGGATGCATTGGATAAACTGTATGAAAACCCTTGGTTTCTAATGAGGTATTTCTAATGAAGCAATTATTTAATATGAAGATGTTAGAAGGTGAGTTCGTTGTAGATCATTTAAATGAATTTAATACAGTTACTAATCAACTAATTTATGTAAAAGTGGACTTTGATGATGAGGTCAAGGTTCTTCTTATCTTGTGCTCATTGCCAGAAAGTTGGAACAGTTTTTTCATGGCTGTAAGTAACTCGGTCTTTGGTTCAAACACTCTAAAATTTGATGATGTTGTTGGTGTTATCCTTAGCGAGGAAATGCGGAAAAGAAAAGGTGAGACATTAGGTAATGAGTTAAACATGGAGAACATGGGAAGACAAAAGGATAGAGGAAAGGGCTCAAGGAGTTGCATAAATTATAGGAAGGGAAAATCCAAATCCGGACTAGGAAAAATAGAGTGTTGGAATTGTGGAAAGAAAGGACATATGAAGAAATACTGCAGATCTCCAAAGAAACAAAGAGATGGACAATAGGAGAAAAATCAGGAAGGAAATGTAACAGGTGATGTGTTACAAGATGCTTTGATTCTTTCTATAGATAATATTTATGAGTCTTGGGAAGTAGACTTAGGGGCTTCGTTTCATGTCACACCCCATAGGAAACATTTTCTAGATTATGTTCAAGGTGATTTTGGACAGGTTCATTTGGGTGATGATTCACCATGCAAAATTGTTGGAATGGAAAAAGTACAAATAAAACAAAAGAATGGAAACCAATGGTCATTGAAAGAGGTAAGACATGTTCTAGATATAAAGAAAACTATAATTTCAATAGGGAAGTTGGCAAGTGAAGGTTGTATATCCATATTTACAGATAAGGTGTGGAAGGTCACCAGAATGTTATGAAGAGGAAATTAAGGTAGACACTAAAAATAAGTGGGGGCAAGGCATGAAAGAGGAAATAGATTCCTTGGTAAATAACTAGACTTGGGACATGGTTCAGTTTCCTGTAGGAAAAATAACATTGTAAAATAAATGGATTTACAAGGTTAAGGAAGAATATGGAGGAAAAAATGGTACAAGGCTAGACATGTTGTAAAGGGGTTTTCACAAAATAAAGGTATAGATTTTTCTGAAATATTTTCTCCCGTTGTTAAGATGACTTCAATTAGGACTATTTTAAGTCTTGTGGTAGTAGAAGATTTTCATATTGAATAGTTAGATGTAAAAACAACTTTTCTCCATGGGGATTTGGATGAAGAGATTTATATGAAAAAACCGTAGGGGTATGAGGTCAAAGGGAAGGAAAATTTGGTATTCACGTTGAAGAAGAGATTGTATGGCCTAAAGAAAGCTCCAAGGTAGTGGTATTTGAAGTTTGACAGGTTTATGATAGAACAAGGTTATAGTAGATGTTATTCTAATCACTATGTTTATTTTAAAAGGCTAGAAAATGGAAGCCATATTATCTTGCTATTGTATGTAGATGACATGCTTGTTGCAGGGTCTAATATGCAGGATATAAATGTGCTCAAGAAGAAATTAGTTAATTCATTTGCGATGAAGGATTTGGGTGCTGCAAAGAAAATCCTTGATATGAGAATAACAAGAGATAGGAAAAATCACCAATTGAAATTGTCTTAGGGTGAGTGCATAAAGAAGGTGTTGGAGAGGTTTAGAATGCAGAATGAAAAACCAATTAGTACACCTTTGTCCAACCATTTCAAATTAACTAAGGAAATGTGTCCCAAGACACAGGAGGAGATAAAATACATGTCCAAGGTCCCTTATTCATAAAAAATTGACATCTTGACATATGTGATGGTTTGCACAAGACCAGATATTTCACATGCAGTGGGAGTTGTGAGCAGGTATATGAACAATTTAGGTAAAGAACATTGGGAGGCAGTAAAGTGGATTCTCAGGTATTTGAGAGGTACTGGTACTCATGGATTATGTTTTGGAGGTTCATAAATTGTTCTACAAGGATATGTTGATTCAGATATGGCGGGTGATAAATATAGTAGGAGGAGCACCACAGGGTATGTTTTTACTATAGGTGGAACCACAATAAGTTGGATTTCGAAACTGCAAAAGGTTGTTTCACTTTCAACAATACAAACAAATTATGTTGCTGCTACATAGGCTAGTAAATAATTTTTTTTGTTACAAAGGTTTATGAAGGAATTGGGAAAGAAGTAGGAGAATAGCAAGTTGTATTGTGACAGTGAGAGTGTCATTCATCTTGCAAATAATTCATCCTTCCATTCAAATACTAAGTATATATAGCTCAAGTACCATTTCATATGATCCGTCTTGGAAGATGGATATTTCAAGTTGGAAAAGATACATACTAGCCAAAATCCTACAGACATGTTAACAAAGGGAGTAACTAGGTAGAAACTAAGTTCCTACTCAGTTTCAGTTGGCCTTCAAGAATGAAAGTGAAGATGAAAAATTTTCCAGGTCCAAGGTGGAGTATATTCCAGCAAGTACAACAACATTGGAGTTGTTGTTATCAGTCTCCAAGTGGGAGACTGTTGGTTGTGAAGCCTGATTATCTTCCTAATTTAGAGGTTTCTTTCAGTCATGCTTGGACCCCATTCACTAACGGGGAGGTGTGGGGGGGATTCCCCCCCACAACTGTTTCCAGGGGGGTCTAGGTGGGGGTGATGACAATTTTTGAAGCCCCCCTGGCGAGGGATTTGGGGGAAGCGCCCCCGAAGCAAAATATTGGGAAAAATTGCCTTGTAAAATATTGTAATTTTGTAGTCAATCCGGACCGTTCATTATAAGGTCACAGATCTGACAATAGAAGTCATTTTTAGGTTTTTTTTTCCTTAGAAGGAAACCCTCTCTTATGAAGGAATTGTATTACAGTTGTGTATTATCATGAATATTGTATTCTGAGAGAGAAGACTGTGAGAGAAAGAAGACGAAGTTCCAACGAGTGTGTTGTAGGTTGTAGGTTGTATCCCTTCATTTTGTTGGATAATAAAAAAGAAGGACCTGCCAATTTATCTAGTGGACGTAGCCCACACTGGGTGAACCACGTATATTTGTGTCTCTATTGTATTGTGTATCTTCTGTGTTTTATTTCACATTTGTTTTATTTTATTGCTCCGCGATCCTATTTTTCTAACATTTTTCTCATGGTTAGCTCTAAGTTGTGCTTGGTTAAGTATGTGGATCATTGTATATATTACATCTCTCTAAAAGAATTTAGGAATCTTAGATCTTGAACAATTCTATTTTTCCTCTCCACAACTCCATTCCATTGAGGAGTTCTTAGAGCTGAGAATTGTCTCTTGATTCCTTGATCTTCACAAAATTTATTGAATTATTTAGAGGTAAATTCCCCTCCATTATCTTATCTTAAACATTTAATTTTGAGATCTGTTTCATTCTCTACATCATTCTTGAATGCTTTAAACTTTTCAAATGCATCATATTTTTCTTTGAGAAAATATACCCATGTCATCCTCGTGTAGTCATCAATGATCAACATGAATTAATGTTCCCCTTGTATGATTCTATTCCTAGAGGGCCCACAAAGATCAGTGTGAACAATCTCCAACGGTTTTGATGTATAATGTTCTTTTGTCTTGAATCTGACTCTTGTCTGCTTTCCCAATTAACAATGTTTGCAAACAAGATTTGAGGGATTGATGAATTTTGGTATGTCTTTTACAACTCCCTTTTTACTAGCTTTGATCAGGTTATAAAGCTCAAGTGTACCATCCTTCTGTTCCATAGTCAACTTTCATCTGCTTGACTCATATGGCATTCTTCTTCTTCCTTAATATCCAAGATATACACATTGCTTGAGGTTCTTGGTGCAATAACAACTAATTTTCCTGATCCTTATTCTCTTATTTCACATTTCTGGGAATCAAAGATGAGTATATTCCCTTGATCTCAAGTTTGGCTAGCACTTAGAATATTAGGCTTCAAATTTTCAACTAGTAACACATTTTCTTCATTGTTTTTCTTGTTGCCCAAGGCGATTGTGCCTTTTCCAAGTATTTTAGTAGATACATTATCTCCAAATGTGACACTTCCTTTTTCCTTCTTTGTTAGTTTGAGAAATTTAATTTTATCTCATGTCTTATGTTTGGAGCATCCACTGTCAAAGTGCCATTGACCCGTTTTTTTCTTGGCATATAGGGATACTTTGCATTTTGTATCTTCCGTATGTTTTCCTTTCCATATTTTCTTATCTTTAGTGATAAAAGAAATTGGTTTTGTGGTTAGCCTTCATTCATTGATTTGATGACCATAATTGTTTCACTTCTTGCATTCAATATTGAAAATTTGTAATGGAGAGAATGAATTGTAACTTCTATTCTTCAGATTGTTTTTGTTGCTTTTATATTTTTGATTATTTCTATGAATGTATGCTTTTTCATAAGCCTTGCAACATACTACTTTATGTCCAAAGTTATTGCAAGAGTAGCAATATCCAAGAAAGATGTGTTGATATCTCTTAGGAAGAGTTCTTCTATCCATTATATTCTATTTGTCTTCTTTCTCTTTTGTGGAAGGTGTAGACTTTAGCTTATTATGAACAATATTTAATTATGTCTTCTTCATCTTGTTATTTTCAATTTTTAAGGTTCTCTTAAGAGCATCTACATAACTAATTTTCCTTGTGTTTGTCTTCTATGTTGCAGAGGTTGATTTTTTATCATACCCAATTCGTGTCTTATCCTTTGGTGATATTTGACTATTCAAAATGTCATCCAATATTTTTGAACTATTTTCAAATCTTGAGTGTGTCTTTCCTTTCTCAGGTTCCTTTTTCAGAAGGACAATTTCAACTTCTCGCTTCTCACAGTCTTGTTGTTTTTCATTAAGTTGTTCAATTAAGATATATTCTATTATTTTAGATTCTTGGAGTTGAGTCTTCAAGTATATGATGATTTTTTCATTTTCCCTAACTGTTTTTGAGATTTCTCTTTCTCTTGATTTATGTGCTTCCTCAAACTCTAGTAACTATATTTTTAGTGACAGTCTTATTTTTATATTGTCTGAGCTCTTTCAGAGCACTGAGCAATTCTTCTTCAAGATCTAATTCACCTTCCTCTTTAGAGTCTTCATCCATACCAAAAGTATTTTTAGTAGTATTATCATGTTTCTCTATACCCATAAATAGATGCTCTGATTCTTCTTGTTCTCCTTCACTTTCTTCAGATGAGTTTTTTTATTCTTTGGTGTAGAAGGTCTTATTATTTTTGTGTACTTTCTTCTTGTTTCCATTTTTGATCTTCTTGTACTCTTTGTAAGTTTCTTCACCATCACTTTATTCTTGTTTTGGATAGGGACATTTGTTGGCAAAATGTCCAACTTTGCCACAGTTAAAACATGTAAGAGGTAGTTTTCCTTTGAATTTACCAATTCCTTTCTTAAGTTTTTTCATGAAGTTTGCTACTTCTTCATCAAATATATTTGATTTATCTCCATTGGACACTTGATCTTGATTCTTCTTAGATTTTCTTGCTTTAAAGGTCATTTCCCATTTAGATGGCCTTTCTTTTCCCTTTCCTCATCTCATAGGCTATGAGGATTCCATGGAACTCATCCATAAAGAGTTTGTCAAGGTTATATCTATCCTCTAAGGTAGAGATATTGACATCATATCTCATAGGCAATGATCTCAACACTTTCTGAACAATATATTTGTCTTCTACTATTTCTCCCAATGCTCTGACTGATTTGACTATCTCGTCTACTCTCTAAAGATATTCTGCAATATTTTCATCTTCCTTCATCTTTATATTTTCAAGTTGTTCTCTGAGTGTTTTAAATTTGGCTTGCTTTACCTTGCCATATCATTCATAAATAAATTTAAGTTTATCCCATAATTATTTGGATGATTTGCAGTGCATTTATTTTACAAATACATTTTTGGATAATCCACTTAAAATGGCATTAACAACTCTTGAATTGTCATTGCATAACTTCTTTGCAGCGACATCAGTTGGTGGGGAATATTGTACAGTGTAGCCATCTTCTACATATTTCCAAATTTCAAATCCAAGTGCGATTAGATGACTCTTTGATCCAGGTGGATATCGGTGGCCACCCACCTTTTCCATTCATTCAAAACAATTTTCTGGCAATTCTGGCAATTTACTATTTTTAGCAGTTTTAACTTCTGGGGCCATTTTGAGGGCCTAAATGAAGGTTTTTCGGGATTGATATTCTCAATGATAATTGAAGGAATAATTGAGCCCCCAAAATGAATCTACTTGAAGATACCTTTCCAATGGGTTATCGTGCATCTAAAATGGAGATCGCATGCAAAAGTTACGACCCTGGGAATTTGATGTACTGACTTACCCAAACGGGGCCCACATGACTTTTGGTGCTTCATGTCCTAGGGTTAGGTTTTTGTATGTATAGGGTTTTTGGCATTCCTGTTTATTGTAAAAATGCCTCTAGAGCCTCATTGTAATCATCTTCTTGTGAATGCACATTCTTCACATCTCTTCTCAGAGATAATCCACCACCATTCTAGCAAGCTTGTTTTCCGCTGCATTTTATAGTTTCATCTTATTTAGGTATTGAATAGAAAACCAATTTTACTGTATCTATGTTATTCCGTGTTAAGAATATTTTAATAATTTGTATTCATTTCTTTCTGCTCATAAAATCTGGATCAGTGGTATCAGAGCGGTTTTCTCGTCTTAATGCATGTGCCCAAAGAGGTCAGGGTACAAAGAATTGGGTCTTGAGCTTGTTTCTCTTGAGGAAAAAATCTCTCGCTCGCCCAAGTGACCTCTCATGGCAGGAGAAAATAAAGATTACGGGACAAGATATCCTTTCAAAATGATTTTTGAGGAAGCCCTCACGCAATAGAGGAACGAGATGATGGATAGTTCGATGCAAATCCTTCAGCGGCTACCAACAGGCGACACATCTTCCTCGAGCGGAGGCATCGCCCCCTTCAAGGTACAAATCAACTTCGATATTCCTATATTTGAAGGTTAGATAGATGCATATGTTGTAGACAAGTGGTTGAATCTACTAGAAGGGAATTTTTTTGTCCATAAATTTTTGAATAGAGAAAATATTACTTTCGCACTCCTCAAAGTCGTTCCCCATGTCAAATATTGGTGGGAAACTTTCTGTGAGGAAAAGGAAACAGAGGAACCCTCATTATTTACAGTCATGACTACATGGGAATCCTTCAGGGATGCTATTAAGGAACAATACTACCCTGTCAGAAGTTATGACGACTTGTATACCAAATGGACCACACTGCAGTAAGAAAGAGACCAAGCAGTGCCAGAGCTCACAAATATCTTCCATACATTGCGCACCAAGATTTGGAATAAAATATTCAGAGCGACATCTGGTGCTCAAGTATCATGTTCTCTGCATAGATACATCCATACCAAAATGGAATTTTTGGACATCTTGTCCTTGGGTGCGGCCTATGGATATGTCGTTAAAATTGAGCATAAGCTCAAACAAAAGACACGACAATTTGGGCTTGGAAACCCCACACAGAAAAAACCAGGAAGGGGTGGCCCCAACCCATAGAACAAAGGATAGAGAAAAGATGGAAAATATCAGGATGACCAATCCAAGCCTCAAGCAAATAAGGACACCAGAAAGATAAAGAAATATAACGGGAAGTGGTGCGACTTCCATAAGAGCCCTTGGAATAACACTACTGACTACCGCTCAAAGAAATCATTGGTGGCTGAAGTGAAAGCCTCTGAATTAGATGCGGGTTCTGACTCTAAGTCATAACCAGAAAGGGGAAGATGAATTATTGACACGGAACCCAGTGCCACCGTTCCTACCACCAAGCTCCATCTTGGTGAACCAGACGAGCCAGAAGAAGGCGAACGCCTCTTCCATTCACATATGTGGGTAAAAGGCACCCCGCTGCACTTCATCGTTGATAGTGGTAGCAAGAATAACCTCATCTCAACATAGGTCATCAAGCAGCTAGCCCTGCTGAAAATGCCACACCCAAAACCCTACACCATTGGATGGCTCCGCCAAGGAAGCGATCTGTGTGTCAGTAGTGTTGATTGTAGTATGACATCAAACCCTTCAAATATGAGGTATTGTGTGATGTTTCTCCTCTCAAAGTTTGTAATGTTCTTTTGGGCCAACCTTATTTGTGGAAACATCATGTTTTCTATGAGTCTAGGCATCATAGTGTTATTATTACTTTGAACAAGAAATTGTACAGGATACTCGAGCCAGTCCCTCCTAGTGCTATTTCCTTGATCTCTGCCAAGAAATGTAGGAAGGTCATCTCTCAGATAGGGAAAATTTTCTTCTTTGTGATTCACTCTCAGAGTGAGTGAAAGATAGAAACCACATCCAGGGCCTTCGCAGACGATCTCTCCACACAACATAAGCAAGTGGATAAGTTTGTGGAACAATACTCAGATATCTTCTCCTCTCCTATCGGGGTACCTCTGCACTGCCAGGTCAAGCATCCCATCGATCTGACCCCAAGCACACCGCTACCCAATGGGCCAGTCTACCACCACTCTCTATTAGAAAATGAGGAGATCAAGAGGAAGATCCAATAAATTCTCCACAAGGGGCACATATGTCCCATCTTTTCACCTTGTGGGAGCCCAATCATGCTGGTGTAGAAGAAAGATGGGACTTGTCAAATCTGCATTGATTACTGGGCCCTGAATAAAATCACAGTCCGAAACTGGTACCCGATTCCCCAAATCGACGAACTTCTTGATCAACTCACAGGGGAAAAATACTTCAATAAGATTGATCTGAAGTCTGGCTAGCACCAAGTCCCAATAGAACATATAGATGTATGGAAGACCGCCTTCAAGTCAAAAGAAGGTTTTTTTGAATCTTTGGTCATTCCCTTTGGTTTGATAAATGCTCCAACAAATTTTATGAGAATGATGGATGATATCCTATAAAATTTAACCAATACTTTTGTAGTGGTGTATCTGGATGACATCCTCATCTACAACAAGGCTTGGGAGAAACACTTGCAGCATATTCAATAGTTTCTGCACACCTTGCGGCAGCACAAACTATATGCAAACTTGGAAAAATTCTCCTTCGGCATGGATAGGGTCCATTAATTAGGATACATCATTGATTGACATGGTGTGCATGTGGATCTAGCCAATAGCCAGGTCATTTGTAACTAGCCAGACCCAAACACACTCACTAAACTTCGAAGCTTCTTGGGCCTCTCCAATTTCTATCATAGGTTTGTGTTGGGATTCTCTCATATTGCATGGGACCTCAACTAAGTAACTAGGGGTGGAGGTAAGGAAAAGTTTGTGTGGGGTCCGTCCCAACAACAAGCCTTCGATGACTTGAATAATTGTTTGTGATAATCCCTAGTACTTTGATTACCGGACCTGCAACATCCCTTTGAGATCGAGACATATGCTTCATACTAGTTGTGGGCATTGTTCTAACTCAACACGACCACACCATGGAATATCATAGTGAGACACTATCATATGTTGTCCGTAAGTACCCTACTTATGACAAAGAAATAGACTCCATTGTGCAACCTGTCGCTAATGGAGACATTACATTCTTGGGAAGGAGTAAATCATCCACACTAATCACAAGCCACTACAGTTCATGCAGACCCAAGGAAAATTGTAGAATGACTGCCATCCGAAGTGGTCCACATACCTACAACAGTTCCATATCAACATCAAGTATAAAACAGGAAGTACCAACCGAGTTGTTGATTGCCTCAGCTGAACTCTAGTCATGACACTCACCACGGTGCTAGAATCTTGCAACCATGAGACCTCTGGATGGCCCCACATATATGAGACAGAACCTGACTTCTCCACCACCTACCAAATGTTGGGCGCGAACTCAGTGGTTGCTAATTTCCATCTTCAAGATGGGTTGTTGTGTCATCTAGGGCATATTTTTTTTCCATCAAGAGAGCGTGAGAAGATGATTTGGGAAGCTCACTATAGTCGGGTGGCATGACACTTTGGCATTGAAAAGACAGTGGCAGTGCTACAAAAACATTTCTACTGGCCGAAACTTCAATAGGATGTCAACAAGTATATCAGGTCCTGCACCGTCTGCACTATTTCCAAATTGACCACTAAGAAATAGGGCTTGTACACCCCTCTTCCTACTCTTGACAGACCATGGGAATCTATCTCAGTGGACTACATGTTGGGCCTCCCGTCCACCAAGAGGGGAAATGACTGTGTTTTCATGGTTGTTGATCGCTTTTCCAAGATGGTGATTCTAGTCGTCTGCAAGAAGAACATCACAGCAGAAGCCACTGCAAGCTCTTCTTCAAATGAGTATGGGTACATTTTTGGATCCCACAAGACATTAACGCAGACCATGACAGTCGGTTCCTCAACACATTCTGGTTGAGCCTCTGGTCACTATTGGATACCAATATCACCAAATCCACTACCTTCCACCCCCAGACAGATGGCCAAACTGAGGTAGTCAATCGAATGATCGTACATATCCTACGCATGTACAATTAAAAACACCCCCGCACATGGGATACAATTCTTCCCTATGTCCAACATAGCTACAATCGAGCCTTGCATAGCTCAACTGGCTACAACCCCTTTTAGGTGGGGTTGGGATTCCAACCAATGGGCCCCATGGATGTTGCACTACCCTTGGTGACCACCTCGGCTAACTCGTCCCCTGATCTACTAGAATATAACAAAGCCACCCAGTTCATTAAATGGATCCAAGACATCTTCTAAGAGGTTCAAGATATTCTACAGAAGTCTAATGCCAATTATAAGCAGCGCCATGATCAACATCGGGTGCCACATACGTTTCAGGTTGCAGACAAATTTTGGTTGCACTTGTAGAAAGAACCCCTTATAGGGCCCCATCAAAAGCTTAGACCACTCCATTATGGTCCATACACCATCACCAAGGATGTGGGTGACAATGCTTTTGAGCTCAACATTCCCCCTTTCCTTGGCCTGCACCCAGTCTTCAACGTGGCTTTCCTTCGACCATATTTCCCACCATTATTGGACACCTCAGAGATAGCAGAGCAGTTGAAACCAACAGAGATCAACCCTGACTACATGCAATAGGAATCCAATGATCAGATTGTGGACACACATATCAAGGGCACTCAACAAAAAAGGATCCATCTTTATCGAATCATCAAAGCAGGGCAACTCCTGCACCAAGGCAAGTGGCTCACTCGGGGCCAAATTCAACATAAATTTCCTCATCTGATGGGGAAACTCAATGCAATGGAGACCATTTATTCCTAAGGAGGGAGGATTGATCCAAGTGGATATCAGTGGCCACCCACCTTTTCCAACCCGCTCAAAATGGTTTTCTGGCAATTTTGGGAATTTACTATTTTTAGCAGTTTTAACTTTCGAGGCCATTTTGAGGGCCTAAATGAAGGTTTTTCGGGATAGAGCTTCTCAATGATAGATGAAGGCATAATTAATCCCCCAAAATGAATCGCCTCAACGATACCTTTCCAACATGCTATCGTGCACCTAAAAAAGAGATCGTATGCAAATGTTACGGCCCCGAGAAGTTGATGTACTAACTTACCCAAATGGGGCCCACATGAGTTTTGGTGCTTGATCCAAAAATGAAGGTATTACTGATAAATTTCAATTTAGTTTAATGTACTTTATGCATCGGATCGATAAGAATATGAAATACATAAACTTATTATCATGTTTGCGAAATATCAAATGTGACTTTTACTTGATGGTTATTAATGAATAACGAGATCAACCATTAATATCCATGCTACAAATTAAGAGAATAGGACAACAAAATAGAAAGTGAAATAAAGACAAAAGGTTGATAACGGAGTTCACCAATCATTGGCTATGTCTCCGGGCCCACTTCCAAGTGGAGGACCTCTTTATTGCTCTTTAAAATGCTCAAAGTTCTCTTACAATGGCTATTTGTTGTTACATAACATGCTTTAGATATTTTGTGCAAGACCTCCTTTCTCAGATTCATGCATGCCCCATCAAATTCCTCTCAAAAGCATGGGAAGAATACCCCTCAAAACATGAAAAAAGGCCAAAATTTACAAACTATTCCTTCAAAACCCTGCATCAAAAAGTTCTCTCTAGGCTTCAAAAATCCTGGATTTTATAGTTTTCAGGCTCAGAAGAGGAAGTTCCACTTCTCCTGAAGATCTGGCCTCTTTCTGGGATCAAATCCCCCTCCAAATGGCCAAGATATCCTCAAAAAACCAATTCTGGTCCAAAAATCAGGCAAAATCCATTCTGTATAGTTAAAAAAACCCACTTTTAATTAAAATAAACAGTATAGCCCCCTTTTTTGGGTGCGCTCCCCCTTGGAACATGTCATATTAACTTCATATGGCCAAACATTATCCCAAAGGGCTAAGTGTTGGCCCTTTAGTTGTGCTAGCCCATGGTTATGGGGCGTGTTTTACACGGGACCTGTGGCTAAGGATAGAACCTTCACACGCACATTGTGGGGCACCCAACCCTATGGTTGTGGTTGCATGTAGGTGGATAGACCACGGGCTGGGGCTTTAGCCCCACCCCCCTCCCTTTTGCGCCATACCAAACATTTTAAATTTAAATGAATTAAAAATTGTTTTATATAACAAGCAACATATGTGGGAGCAATGGTGTTGGGTCATTTCTCAAGGCTCTTGGACTATGGTGGGTGGTCGTGGGTTCAAAACTAGGGATGATTTTAAGGATGGAAATTTGTATTAAAATGTAAAAACATGGGACAATCTTACTAGTCCTTAATATGCAAAATGTAAAATTGTTGGCGATAGTTTTGTAAAAATATTCAAATTTCAAAGGACTTTATATAGTTTCTATAACATTTTGGCGATATTTAAGGTAAAATAATTTTATTCTATGGAATTTGGGCGAATCATTTTTAGAAAAAATGGAAATTAGCGAATCATTTTTTGGGAAAAACCATCGAAAATTAGTCCATTTACAAAATTTAGCCCCTAAAATCATCTATGTTCAAAACCCATGGACCCACAAACATTTTTGAAACTTTCCATTCGACTGTTCACTGGGTGCCATGTGGCAGCCCACGTCTGGGCCACGTGGCACTTCTTCATTTGCCAGCAAAGTGACACATGTCAACCTCTGAGTGGATATGCCCTGTGCCCAGTCAGATTACTGTTGTGCTACCACATGTCGCTGCCACATCAACATCATTAATTTTTCTTTGGTGATGTCATGCTGATACCAGCATTGACTTTTTTCCATTCCTTTGACTTTTTCGCTATTTAAGAAACGGTCAGAGTGCGATAACTCTTGCATACAGAGCCCATTTGAGAAAGTAAATATACTCCCAGAATCAATGCAATGAGCAGGTCACAATGGAATTGGTTTCATTCAATTCCGGGAAATTTTATTTTTGAGCATTTTCTGAGCTTGGGGAGTCTCCTGGATCATTCCTCCCCACTTGGGAAGCTTTTGGACCACCAAAATTCTTCTTTTACTCAGGTAAGAAGTGAGGGTATTGCCTCCCCACTTGTCCGGTATCATCCATCCTTTCTGCTTGGATAATAACCACCTGACTAATCACAACAAACATGAAAAATGAGATAGCATTGTTTATCAAAGTAATCATCCCATCCATTTCAAAATCATCTACATTCTTTGTCGCAGTTAAAATCCATACACCATTGAATAGCAACAAACTAATCAACAATACTAGACATGCTAATGAGAATGAAACAACATGCTTCTCCTTTTGAACAGGAACAGTAAACAAAGTATGCAGTTGAGCCTCATGTTGTACCTCCGGTGACACTTCATGATTGTTCAAAACATATTGAACCATCTCATGTTTAGCATCACTAACTTCATGTTTTGTTACAAACATAAGTGTTAAACTTTTTCTTTCATTTACCATTCTTTTTAACTGCCCTGTAGCTGCAAAAGACCTGTCAGTTTTCATGCGATGAGCACGAACAATGTACTCTTTCCCATCTTTCTTGAAACAATATTTATTTTCCTCCCTGTAGAATATAGCTTTCCTATCATAAAGGTATGGGCTTCCCAGTACAATTCTACATATGTCCAGTGGCACTATATCAAGCTCTACTTTATCAACATAATTAGAAGTGATTGCAAACTTGATTTTACATTGCTTTGTTACTTGTAAATTGTTATCACCACATATCCATCCCAATGGATATGGTTTAGGATGTGACTTAGTTTCAAGTCCCAAGTTATTTACAATATCTTCACTGATTAGATTGGCTTGTGATCCACTGTCTACAAGAGTATCAAATTTAACATTATGTGTTATAACCCTTATGTGGAAAAGTTCATTCCTTTTACACTCATCATTTACATCAATTGATCTAGAAGAGCTAGAACTTGCAATAGAATTTATACCTCAGATTCCCATAGCTACAACCTGTGTCTCATCACCGGAATCTGGTCCAAGATCCACTTGAACTGTCGCAACTGTGGTATTCTTCCTTCCGTGGTTGGCATACTTCTTTGGCTTCAAGTCAGGATGTAAGATCCAATAATGATCTTCATCATGGCCTACCTTCTTGTAATGCTTACAAGTAGGCTTCTCCTTTCTTGTTGTGGCTGTCTTCTTCTCTTTCCTTTTCCCTGCATCCTTTCTTTGCCAAGTATCTATAGAAACACTATCACCAACATTCCCTTTGCTTGATTCAATGTGAATGGATTGTACACATGCTTCATCAAAATTAGAAGGATTTAGCATAAGAATAGTGCGCTTAAGATAAAATGTAAACCACTGATATATTTTAGGAGTGTCTCTTGTGTATACAAAGGAATACCCAAATTTAATGCTTTCTTACGAAATGTTTGAGTATATTCTTGTACACTTTGACCTTTTGATTTCCTTAAACATTTCCAATTCATCATTTCTTTTTGCATGTAATCTAAAGGGTAAAACTGTTGTTTTAATGCAATAACAAAATCATTCCAGGAAGAGATTGTTTTACCACTTTTCTTAAGATCATCTCTAGTTCTTATTTCCCACCATATGAGATTTGTGTCTCCCATTTTGAGACTTGCTAGTTGGATCTTAGTTTCATCATCAACATTCTTTTGTATCCTGCAATAGACTTCTAATTGTCTCACCCAATTATCTGGCTTTTCTGCATCTAATTCACCATCATAAGTGGGTAATTGAAAATTTACATCTAACTTTAATAACGACATATTAGAAGAATGATGAGTTTTTTTCTTATCCTTGAAGGAATGTACACTTGGTTCATTATTAGAGGATGAGGATGAAGGAGAAGAACGGTCTGAAGGTCCACGACCTCCAACTCCTCCTTCTGCACTTACCAAAGATTCACTTTCTTCATTGCCTCAAAGCCTTCACTGCCCTCTTTCATGATAAAGCTCCTCTACCATGGATTGCATCAATATAAAGGCCTCGAATAAATCATCTTCAGATTTGTAGGGACCTAATTTTCTTGGCGAAGACATCTCTTGCTTATGTGGTCTCCTTTGAATCTCAGTGTCAAGAGCCTCAAGTTGGCCTTCTCCTCGCTTGATTTTTTCTCTGGTGAGCATCCAATGCTTGCAATTCCTGTCAAACCTTCAAAACCAAATGCTTTGATACCATAAACTTGATCCAAAAATGAAGGTATTATTGATAAATTGCAAGTTAGTTTAATGTACTTTATGCATTGGATCGATAAGAATATGAAATACATAAACATATTATCTTGTTTGTGAAATATCAAATGTGACTTTTACTTTATGCTTATTAATGAATAACGAAATCATCCATTAATATACATGCTGCAAATTACGATAATAGGATAGCAAAACAGAAAGAGAAATAGAGACAAGAGGTTGATAACAGAGTTCACCAATCATTGGCTACATCTCTGGGCCCGCTTCCAAGTGGAGGACCTCTTTATTGCTCTTTAAAATGCTCAAAGTTCTCTTACAATAGTTATTTGATGTTACATAACATGCTTCAGAACTGCTGTGCAAGACCTCCTTTCTCATATTCATGCATGCCCCATCAAATTCCTCTCAAAAACATGGCAAGAATGGCCCTCAAACCATGAAAAGAGGCAAAAGTTTACAAACTTCTCCTTCAAAACCCTGCATCAAAAAGTTCTCTCCAGGATTCAAAAAGCCTGGTTTTTATAGTTTTCAAGCTCATAAGAGGAATTTCAACTTCTCCTGAAGATAAAAAACTCAATCCTAAGGCCAACTAAGGATAAAAAACAACACACGCTAATTAATCTAGGATTCAAACATGCAAACAAACCTTCTCACAAAGAAGCGCTAGTTGGTGATGGAATCCAACATCACATAATTGAAGCGCGAAGGGGCTGAGTTTCGGTAGGTGTGAAAGTTATGTTGACAACCTTCTTAACAAACTAATTCCCTGGTACAAGTTACCTCACCGAGAAGTGGACAACCCTCCAAGGAGTCCGAGTGAGTCTAGCCAATGCCGATCCCAGGTACAACACCACCTTCCCTGTGTTGTCACCTTGTTTAGGAAGTCTAAAAGATTATGGCCTATATGGTACCACCTACTATACCAAAGTAGAGGGGGGATAGTTGACACAATGACCAACAAAGAAGGGTTGATTACTCTAAGGGCCCCAATGTGACCTCGTGATTGACCCTTGTGTTAGAATGGCTTCCCAAAGTCAGTGATATAGCAACTGGATTTCACTCCCTAACTCAAGGATTTACGTTTGTTTAGCAGATTTGGAAAGTTATTCTCACAATCCTATTCCAAATCTCTACACCTAAGCTAAGATGGGTTTGAAGAGCCCTAGAAAATTTTCTAGATAAATTTTAATTAGCACTTGATTTTAGGTTGTTGTTACTCAAAGGAGTGATCATGAAAATGATGGCGTTTTGACTCAACTCTTTAAACCATGCAAGAGGAAAATGAAATGCAAGAATTTCAACTTTGATGAAAACTAGCTATGGGAAGGAGCAAGAGTTTTTAAGCAAACAAATAATTTCTTGATAGATTACTATGTGTGCAATACTACTAGGAAAAAACTAGAGGCACAAAATAAATATCCATATCCATGTCACAGATAAAATTTCCACAAGAAAAAAATAGAGGCGCAACCATCGAAGAGGCCACAAAAAATTACTTGTCAACAAAAGGGTCACGAGGTGGTGAGCTACATGATCTCAATGGGACAAGGTAGGCATACCCATACTCATTGAGATAACTCATGATATAAATAGTGAGACAATGAAGAAGTCTCGAATACAACATCGTGCAAGAAACCATGGCCAGAATATATTAATATGACATAATCAATATCATATACATATATATGGGTGTTAAAATTTGAACTACATCTCAATTGTGACTGAACTAACTACATAAGAAATGATGCACCCATGTTGAAGGAAGGGGCTGGAAGAGACCCGATAAGCCCTGATAAACAAGAATGGGGCTTCAAACCCCCACATGTATATTATATCAAAATATGTGAACTGTAACTATCTATAAGTTTTGGTGCATATGCAAATGCACTTGCTTACTTCAACACACTTGCTTTATTGTCATTTTTACCTTGCATGCATTATTTTCTTTAGTTCTTTCATACACACGGGAAATTAAAAAAACATTGCCTTATTTTCTTTATTGCTTTCTTCCACAGGTGATTCATTTGTCCTTAGATTTCAAAGTTCTTATTCTTCCACAATTAAGTAAAATTGAGCCTTTGGCTGAACCTAGCTCATGTGGAATTCTGCTTTTGAAACTAAGCATGGCTACCTATGTTCATTTTTTTGTAGGTTATTGTGATCTCCTTTACTACCTGGCTAGTATGGTTTGTAGCAGGCAAGATTGGTTCATACCCCAAGTCTTGATCCCTTCTTCCATGGATGAGTTTGAGCTTGCTCTTCAGTTTGGCATATGTGTCATGGTTATATCTTGTCCCTGTGCTTTGGGCCTTGCAACACCCATTGCAGTCATGCTGGGTACTAGAGGAGGTGCCACACAAGGTGTTCTCATCAAAGGGAGAAAGGAACTTGAGAGTTCACATAAATTAAGTGATATATTGGAAAAATACCTTTTCGTTGTGTGAATATGAACTAGGTTTCTAAATTTATAGAAGTACTTCTCTGAGTCTGGTTATGTATGTATTTTAAAAGAAAAGGTTCATTGATGAATGGATATTTTGCTGTCCACATGTGGACTACATTATATTTGATAAGACAGGGACACTCACTATTGGAAAACCTATTGTTATTAACACTAAGCTTATGAAAAGCATGGTCCTGCATGACTTCTATGAAATTGTTGCTGCAGCAGAGGTAGGTCCTACAACTTTATTTTTGATTACTTGATTTGTTTAAGTTGGGATCAGTTAATTATTGGGTGGCCTATGTGATTGACATCATTGTTTTTATTGGTCTTGTAGTGGTAGTATAGGGGTTGTTTGGATGCACATTGATGCATTCCTGTATAGCCAACTATTACAAACATAATACTGATTGATCTTTACCTAAATTTATCTTCATAATCATTTTGCACTTTGGTTATGTTCACAGTTAAAGGATTATATGTCTCATTAGCTAACTTGAATATTGGGTTATGCTCCAAGAAAACAGTGAGCATCCTTTGGCAAAGGCTGTGGTTCAGTATTCCAAAAGTTTGAGAGGAGGATATTTAGAGGAAAGCAGGTTGCCTGAGGCACATGATTTCGTGTCTATAACTGGCCACGTTGTTAATGCTAGAGTTTACAAAAAGAATATTCTTGTAGGAAATGTTCTTTACAAAGAAAAAAAATGGGAGATAGGGCACCTCTGTCACCAATATCTCTACCAACAAAATATTTTACTCACTGGCGACATTTCTCGAGCTAGGGAATCTCTGTCACTCGAACTAGGGCTCCTATGTCTCCAATGTAGCAGCTCCAGATCTCCTTTGTATCCAATGTAGCATCTTTGGCTCTACTCTGGATAGAATGTGTCTGTGAGGTGAGATAGGGCTCCAATGTCATGGCTTCGGCTCTGCTCTAAAAAGAATATTGTGGTGAGGTGATCAGATAGGGCTCCAATGGGTGCGTAGCTTCAACTCTGCTCTAGATATAATATGGTGAGGTGAGATAGGGTATCTACAATCATGAGGTGAGGCTGGGAGTGGGAGGTGAGGCTGCGTGCAATCATGAGGTGAGGCTATGAGTGAGAGAGTTAACAATGTGTTGTCTTTTTTTTTTTTTAATTTTTGATATATATTATATATTATATATAATATATAATATATAAATTCCTCCTTATAATAATTAGTAACATTTGGGGCCATCCAAAATGTGTGCCCTATAGAACTCTCTCCCCCATCAACATATGGCCACCTAAGAAAACATGTGGGCCATAAATTCCAATATTTTCCCTACCATGGTCACCATATCTCACATCTCCTTAGACTAGATCACACCAATAGGGATGGCACCATCAACCTTCTTCATCCCTCACTCACAGTGAGCCTTGATCAATTCCTCCAAGGTCCTACCCCTCCTAGTTGGGGCCAACTATCTCCCACCTATTCACATAAGGGAAAGCCAATCATGAAATAGACGTCCAATAGTGCCAACTCTAGACATTTTCCCTAAATCTCAAAACACTCCCCATCAAGATACCAAAATCTAGTGATCCTCCTTAATAACACCTCATTAGCACACATAAAAGGGTTTTGAAGTAGCTTGAATAACCCATACCATGCAAGATAACTCCCCACTTATGGTTTCCCAACCACATCATTCCATATATCCTTAAAATCTCTCTCCCTCTAGTGAATATGATCATTTACCAATCAAAATCCAGGGGAAAAACCACCATCAGTACTACACATATAATAGTTTATTTCTTGTGCCATATATGCATAATTTTTCCTCATAAGTGTGCACATTCCACAATTTTCCATCCAAAAATTGCGCAGTGTCCTTGCATGGGGATATTTACCTTCACACTACACAATGCACACCTATATCTTGAATATTTTCATGTCATGTCACTATCTTCATAGTAACTTCATGTAGTAAGCTAGTTGACCCCTTGTGTGACATAGGAAACTAAAGATGGAATAGTTTTGCACCTTCTTTGTATTTTCCTCTAACCCTATATGAACTTACAGAAACCCTAATGGTATTTTATAAGGGTCATACAAGCCTAAATATACGAAAATGAATGGACAAAACTAAAGAGGATATCAAGACCCTCTTACTTGGTGATCACTAAATTGAATTCTAAAAGTCAAGTTGGCTTTATTGGTGTTTTCTAAGGACTCACAAGCCATTTGTATCAAATGGGTATATGATAGGGTGTGATTCATCGCATGTCATTGTCCCTTTACTAGGCAAGGAGAGTCATCATTGATCCTTGACTTGGTAGTTTCTCACATGCTCAATGTCAACTCATCATCACACGATTGAAATTCATACACATTGATGGTTCATGTGTCCTAGTTCTACTTGAATACCATTGAACTTTGTTGATCCTATGATCCTATATTTATCTTATGTGTCCCATGATCATATATTGAAATTTGTTGAGACATCTTCATGAGCATGGGTATGCCCACCTCATTGACACCCCACATTGTGGTTTTTAATTTATTTGCAAGTGTTATCCATTACTAGTTTTTAGACAATACTTTCTACTCAGATGCTCTTCTCACTCTCAACAATATTGTGTTTTCATGACATTTGGGTGAGAAAAACATGATGTATTTAGACTATATGATTTTCTCCTAACCTCACACATCAGGGGGAAATCATTATCACCTTAATTTTCCTCTCCTATTGCATTCAATTAGTCATACTTGGAAACATCATCAATTCATGTATTATCTACATCATGCACCCCATCACATCATGTTATGGGATTTTTGTACCTCATCAAATCTAGTCAAAACCATTATTTTACCATTTTATGGATGATGGAATTTATATTATATTTTCTACGTGTGTTGCATGGTAAAATCTTCACAAATTTAATGGCCCTCTTTAATTCAAAATTTGGTTAGCTCACAACTCATAAATGTGTGCATTCTTATTTAGGAAATGTGGTGGGTACGTGTGGACTTGTTTAGACCTTTTATAGCCAACATCCCCCTATAAGTACCTATGCCATGGTTCCTCCTTGTAAATTTGTGACTCGAGTCCTCATAGATTTATAGAGTGGGTGGGTTATGATGCCAAATTCCTTGTCCCTTGATAGCATTTCATTTTCCATTATGTGAGTGGCATGCATCCTCAATTTATAGACACACTGGAGCCATGGATTCCTAATGATTGTCAAACATTGCAAGATATAACCATGCAAGAAACATTTCATGGGTATTACCATAATCAATTCATCTTTGTAAACCACTTTTTCCTCAAATGCACATTCATGGACGTCAATTGGACATTTTCCTTTTTTTTTTATGAGTTTATTCCCAATTGTTCTGCATATTTACCACATCAATGTTTAAATCTCTCTATTGGCATGCTTGTGTTCATGTGCACTTTTGCTCACAAAAATGGGTGGGGCTAGGACGTGCAAGCACTACTAAATTTGTACCCAAAATATGACACATTTTAATGGACACCATATTGAACTCATGAACCATATATTGCCTTTTTAGGGCATGTGTGATGGCCTAAGGTACCACACATGTCCATGAGATTTTAAATACAATTTTATGATCTTAGACCCTATATTTTGGATTTCAACTATTACATGGGCACCAAGAGTCATCCCCAATGAACCAATCCTCAATATGGTGACCATATCTCACTTATAAGCTAAATATCACCTACATAGGCCAAGGACTAGGCCCAAAGAAACATACATGATGTTACAAATATCAAAATGGCCACCATATCCGGCCACTTACAAGAGAAAAAATTCCCAGATAGGGCTTGCATGTTGGCTTATGGTCCAATGCATGGATCATGAACCCTAATTATGTCATGGACCATGGATCTTATATATAGATTGTTTGGTGCTCTAGGGTTGATGGTTATCATGGCCTAAGACATAATCAAGGACTAAAATTAGTGGAGGGTGACCTTATGCTATATCATTTATCTTTGGTGCTCATGCATCATGTGTGAGGGCTTGAGACACCACATAGGCAACATACAAAAAATCTTTGTCTTATGAACAAGATATGGTACTATCCATTTTGAGGTTTGGAATAGAGATTGTTCTGATAGATTACACTCCATTGCACCATATAATCTCTATGTAAGGAATAATTGTTCTAACACAACTACATTTGAACCCAAAATTCAAAGGCATCCTCTGACGCACCCAAAAAATTGGTCTTGATGTCAGATTTTACCTTTAAAAATTGTAATTTTCTTGTCTTTTTTCAAATTGTCCCCAACGGTCGTCATGCACTAAGATATAAGAGATAAGAATATTGAAAGCTACCAAGATCCTACCAAATTATGCTAATGGGTTAGGTGAGTTAGTATTGTGAGTTAGGTGCATTAGTGGGGTAGGTTATATAAATTAGTGGGGTAAGTAGGTTGGTTGGGTTAATAGAGAAGGTTACATAGTTTTTGGGATAGGTAGGTTATGCGGGTTATGTGGATTAGGTTGGTTGTTTTAGTGGGTTATGTGGGATAGTTTTTTGGATTAGGTGGGGTATCTGGTATGTCTATTAAGTAGGTTAGTGGGTTACGTTGGTTGTGGGTCAAGGGCATACAATATGTAAGTTATTGGGGTAAGTATCTTATGTGGATTAATGGAGTAGGTTAGGTTGGTTTATGGGTTATGTAGGTTAAGCCATTTTTAATAAGAATAGCAATAAACTAGCAGGACACCATTAGGTGTGGTTATCCCCCTAAAATGGAAGTGAAATATATGATAGAATGTGCGGTTACTCATCCCATGTGTTGTGAATTATTAACATTGGGGTTTGCTAACTAGTCTTTGTTAGATATGGGTTGTAGTGTTATGGGTCTCATCATTACAAATTACCTACAATAACTTTCTCAATTAACTATTCATTCATGTTATGTTTGTCATATCTTCCCCCTAGAGAAATATTCCTTGCAGAGATAAGAGTCTTGAAAGCTATCAAGATCCTACCAATCAAATGATGCTTGGGACATAAGGGCTTGTCAAAGTTCATTTGCTATCTTATAAGTCAATTCAGAATTTTCGTGTGACATAGAACTATCATTCGGTACTCAAATTGTTACATTTCATTGTCATGCATCATGTGTGAGAGCTTGAGTCACCACAAAGGAAACATACAAATAATATTTGTCTTATGAACAAGATATGGTACTATCCATTTCGAGGTTTGGAATAGAGATTGTTCTTATAGACTACACTAAATTGCACCATATAAGCCCTACATAAGCCCTACACTCCTTGCAAACCATGTAACATCATTCAAAGACATATTCACGACCTCTAAGCCCCATTCTTTTAAAATTTGTTCAAGACACATGTCCCCGCATCTAGTACATGCAAGGGCATGCAATAACATAAAAAGTAAGAGATTGATAAATTGCACAAGATTCATTAGTTATGTCGTTTCTTTATTTTTTTCTTTAATCTAAGTACTTTTTTTCTCCATAAAGAATACTTTCCATGCCAACATGATGATGTCAACAATGTAAAGTGCTAGGATAGGTGAACTAGTGAAATCCTGTGAGATGGCATGGATGACATCGACAAGGGGGAATGGAGAAAACAAGTGGCATTTCCAAGACATAACACTACCATTAAATAGTCAAATTGTTACATTTAATTGTCATGCATCATGTGTACTGAGGGCTTGAGCCAACACAAAGGAAACATACAAAGAATATTTGTCTTATGAACAAGATATGGTACTATCCATTTTGAGGTTTGGCATAGAGATTGTTCATATAGACTGCACTAAATTGCACCATATTATAAGCCCTACACTCCTTTCAAACCATGTAACACCATTCAAATTAGACATTCTTGCGACAAATTAGCTATATTATCGACGAACGTTTTTCATCGATAGTATAGCTAATTCGTCACAAGATTATTTACATTTGTCTCTCTTGCGACGATATCAAATGATGTTTGGATTCATTTCATATTTGGTTTATCAAATTGAAATTAAAATTTGATACTTTGCAAGCTAGTTGGACCTTGATACAAATACAAATATGAAATTTGGAATCATTAACATATGTACTAAAACATATGAAAAATAGGGTTTATGGTTTACATGATGATATGATGATGGAAGAAAGTGGGTGTGTGAGTGAAATTTGAGTCCAAAAACCCTCCCATATCATTAAGGCATGCAAATAGTCTATCCATGTCAAATTTCAATGCATACAGAAACAGTTTGAAAAAATTTCAACATTGGCCGCATTCACAGGTCATTGTTGCCCGCCTCTAGTATTTTTATGGTGTTGATTAAGAAATCAATGAAAATGAGGGATTTTTCATCACAACTATGAAAAATATACATTGTATATACATTAATGTAGAACCTAAAAGAAAAATGAAGAAATACTGACGAAAACTTAAAACTTGTGTCAACCAAATTCTGTACTTTGAAAGAAAATTAGGGTTTATGGTTTACATGATGAATTGATGATGGAAGAAAGTGGGTGTGTGAGTCAAATTTGAGTCCAAAAAACCTCCCATATCATTAAGGCATGCAAATCGTCTATCCATGTCAAATTTCAGTGCATACAGAAACTGTTTGAAATAATTTCAACATTGGCCCCATTCACAGGTCACTATTGTCGGTGTCTAGTCCTAGTACAATTTATGTTCCTTGTTCCTTATAAAATTCATTCGACATTACGCATGTCCTTGCATATAGTATTGAAAGGGAGTATTTTTATAGCATTGATTAGTCAATCAACAAAAAAGAGGGATTTTTCATCACAACTATGACACTGATGCATTGTATATACATTAATCTAGAACCTGAAAGAAAAATGAAGAAAGACTGATGAAAACTTAAAACTTGCGTCAACCAAATTGTGTACTTTGAAAGAAAATTAGGGTTTATGGTTTACATGATGAATTGATTATGGAAGAAAGTGGGTGTGTGAGTCAAATTTTATATTTGGTTTATCAACTTGAAATTAAAATTTGATACTTTGCAAGCTAGCTAGACCTTGAGTCAAATACAAATACGAAAGTTGGAATCATTAACATATCTACCAGAACATATGAAAAATAGGGTTTATGGTTTACATGATGATATGATGATGGAAGAAAGTGGGTTTGTGAGTGAAATTTGAGTCCATAAACCCTCCCATATCATTAAGGCGTGTGAATAGTCTATCCATATCAAATTTCAATGCATACAGAAACAATTTGAAAAAAAATCAACGTTGGCCCCATTCACATGTTATTGTTGCCCGCCTCTAGTATTTTTATGGTGTTGATTAAGCAATCAACGAAAAATATGAATTTTTCATCACGACTATGATATGGATACATTGTATATACATTAATGTAGAACCTCAAATAAAAATTAAGAAAGACTGAAGAAAACTTAAAACTTGCGTCAACCAAATTGTGTACTTTGAAAGAAAATTAGGGTTTTTGTTTTACAAGATGAATTTATGATGGAATAAAGTGGGTGTGTGAGTCAACTTTGAGACCAAAAACTATCCCATATCGTTAAGGCATGAAAATAGTCTATCCATGTCAAATTTCAGTGCATACAAAAACTGTTTGAAAAAATTTCAACATTGGCCCCATTCATAGGTCACTCTTGTTGATGTCTAGTCCTAGTACAATTTCCATTCCTTGTTCCTTGTTCCTTGTTCATTTTTCCTCATTCCTTGACCATGTTTTAGTCTCCAAGATCCATTATATTTGTAGAAAACATACTAATGGCATAAAATGTCTCTCTTGCGATGATATCAAATGATGCTTGGATTCATTTCATATTTGGTTTATCAACTTGAAATTAAAATTTGGTACTTTGCAAGCTAGCTGGACCTTGAGTCAAATACAAATATGAAATTTGGAATCATTAACATATCTACTAGAACATATGAAAAATAGGGTTTATGGTTTACATGATGATATGATGATGGACGAAAGTGGGTGTGTGAGTGAAATTTGAGTCCAAAAACCATGCCATATCGTTAAATCATGTGAATAGTCTATCCAGTCTATCCATGTCAAATTTCAATGCATACAGATACAGTTTGAAAATTTTTGAATGTTGTCCCCATTCACATGTCACTATTGCCCGCCTCGAGTATTTTTATGGTGTTCATTAAAAAATCAATGAAAAAGAGGGATTTTGTATCACAATTATGACACATATACATTGTATATACATTAATGTAGAATCTGAAATAAAAATGAAGAAAGACTAATGAAAGACTGATGAAATCTTACAACTTGCGTCAACCAAATTGTGTACTTTAAAAGAAAATTAGGGTTTATGGTCTACATGATGAATTGATGATGGAAGAAAGTGGGTGTATGAGTCAAATTTGAGTACAGAAACCCTCTCATATGGTTAAGGCATGCAAATAGTCTATCCATGACAAATTTCAGTGCATACAGAAACTGTTTGAAAAAATTTCAACGTTGGCCCCATTCACATGTCACTGTTGTCGGTGTCTAGTCCTAGTACAATTTCCATTCCTTGTTCCTTGTAAAATTCGTTTGACATTACACACGTCCCTGCATCTCATACTGCAAGGTAGTATTTTTATGGTGTTGATTAAGAAATCATCAAAAAAGAGGGATTTTTCATCACAACTATGACACAGATACATTGTATATACATTAATGTAGAACCTGAAAGAAAAATGAAGAAAGATTGATGAAAACTTAAAACTTGCATCAACCAAATTGTTTACTTTGAAAGAAAATTAGGGTTTATGGTTTACATGATGAATTGATTATGGAATAAAGTGGGTGTGTGAGTCAAATTTTAGTCTAGAAACTCTCTCATATCGTTAAGGCATGTGAATAATCTATCCATGTCAAATTTCAGTGCATACAAAAGCTGTTTGAAAAAATTTCAATGTTGGCCTCATTCACACGTCACTATTGCCAGTGTCTAGTCCTAGTACAATTTTCGTTCCCTGTTCCTTGGTCTGTGTTCCTTGTTCCTTGTTCCTCGTTACTTGACCATGGTGTAGTCTCCAAGATCCATTATTTTTGTACAAAACATACTAATGGCATAAAATGTCCCACACAAAGACCAAATATCTGTTACATAAGTCTTTTGTCTTTTTTCAAGGACTATGTAACGAATCTAAATTCTAAGAAGATTCAAATAGGACCTAATAAACTTATGTTCTTTCCTTAACCATGGGTGACATAACACTATCATTCAATAGTCAAATTGTTACATTTCATTGACATGCATCATGTGTACTGAGGGCTTGAACCACCACAAAGGAAACATACAAATAATATTTGTCTTATGAACAAGATATGGTACTATGCATATTGAGGTTTGCATAGATATTTTTCTTATAGAATAAACTACATTTCACCATATTATAATCGCTACACTCCTTGAAAGCCATGTAGCACCATTCAAATTAGACACAATATTCTTGCGATGAATTAGCTATACTATCGACAAACGTTTTTCGTTGATAGTATAGTTAATTCATTGTCAGATTATTCACATTCGTATCTCTTGTGACGATATCAAATGATGCTTGTATTCATTTCAGATTTGGTTTATCAAATTGAAATTAAAATTTGATACTTTGCAAGCTAGTTGGACCTTGAGTCAAATACAAATATCAAATTTGGAATCATTAACATATCTACTAGAACATATGAAAAATAGGGTTTATGGTTTACATGATGATATGATGATGGAAGAAAGTGGGCATGTGAGTGAAATTTGAGTCCAAAAACCCAGCTCTAATATCGTTAAGGCATGTGAATAGTATATCCATGTCAAATTTCAATGCATACAGATACAGTTTGAAAAAATTTCAACGTTGGTCCCATTCACTTGTCATTGTTTCTCACCTTTAGTATTTTTATGGTGTTGATTAAGCAATCAACGAAAAAGAGGGATTTTTCATCAAAACTATGAAAAAAATACATTGTATGTACATTAATGTAGAACCTAAAAGAAAAATGAAGAAAGACTGATGAAAAGTTAAAACTTGTGTCAACCAAATTGTGTAGTTTGAAAGAAAATTAGGGTTTATGGTTTACATGATGAATTGATTATGGAAGAAAGTGGGTGTGTGAGTCAAATTTGAGTCCAAAAACCCTCCCATATCGTTCAAGAATGTGAATAGTCTATCCATGACAAATTTCAGTGCATACAAAAACTGTTTGAAAAAATTTCAATGTTGACCGCATTCACAGGTCACTGTTGCCAGTGTCTAGTCCTAGTAAAATTTCTGTTCCTTGTTCCTTGTAAAATTCGTTCGACATTACACACGTCCCCACATCTACTACTGCAAGGGATTATTTTTATGGCGTTGATTAAGAAATATGTGAAAACGAGGGATTTTTCATTACAACTATGACATAGATACATTGTATATACATTAATGTAGAACCTGAAAGAAAAATGAAGAAAGACTCATGAAAACTTAAAACTTTCGTCAACCAAATTGTGTAATTTGAAAGAAAATTTGGGTTTACGGTTTACATGATGAATTGATGATGAAAGAAGGTGGGTGTGTGATTCAAATTTGATTCCATAAACCCTCCCATATCGTTAAGGTATGCGAGTATTCTATCCATGTCAAATTTTAGTGCATACAAAAAATGTTTGAAAAAATTTCAACGTTGGCCCCATTCACAGGTCACTATTGTCGGTGTCTATTCCTTGTACAATTTTTGTTCCCTGTTCCTTGTTCTGTGTTCCTCGCTCCTCATTCATTGTTCCTTTTTCCTTGTTCCTTGACCATGGTGTAGTTCCCAAGATCCATTATTTTTGTACAAAACATACTAATGGCATAAAATGTCTCACACAAAGACCAAATTGTTGACTAAGGTTGGTTGTCATTGATGTCAACCCTTGAAGAAAGCCCTGCAACACAAAGGTTTTGGTAATGGACCCAAGATTGTTGGATGTAAAGATGACTCATTATTTTCTTGTCATGGTTGATAATAAGTAAATATGGATGAACTCCAAAGTGGTCCCCTTATGGTGAAAACCCTCATGGGAAGACGCTTTGCAGAGTAAGAGAACCCATGCTTAATTGTGGAATAATGAGATGAAGGACAATGAATTTTTAAGGTAAACTATACTAGATGGATAGTTCTTTTCATTCCATTTCCATTGGTATGTGGAATGTCACATTACTCCTCACAGTTAGAGAGTTATGGCCATGAGAAGTTGGAGACCCCGGGTTTGGGTAATGGACCCAAGTTTGTTTGATGGATAACAGTATGAGTTATGATATATTTTCAGATAATACTATTATATATGGATAGTACATGTCATTCCATTTTTGGTGGTATGTGTAACGTTACATAACTCCTCACGGTTTGAGAGTTATGGCCTTACGAAGTTGGAGGACCCTCATATGTCATCTAGAAGCCCCAAAAGCTCAAAGTAGTAAAAGTGGTTTAAGAGATTTTAAAAGGTAAATAATAAAGTGAAGTAATGAGTGTATTATAATTCAAAGTGGATAAAAAATAAATTATTTCAATAATAATTTTAATGGAGAAATTAGAAATGAGTTAACCCTAAAATAAGGAAAGTGGGGCCAAGTGACCTAGAAGATGTTTTTAAGGAAGCTACTTGGAGAGTATAAATAAGAGGCATGGCTCTCTCATTTTAAAACACACTTGAGAATATTGAATATCTATAGGTGTCTGAGGTAACCAAGGATAGCTAAGCCGAAATTATGAGGGAAGGTGAATAAAAGAAGGATGAAATGCAAGGAAGGATAAATTCTTTTGATGGTGCTTTCTAAGGTATGTTATTTACAAGTCATCTCACCATTTTTGCTATATTTTTTTTTCTATAATGATTCAGAATGTGAAATTGATATTCCATTTAGAAAACATATCCAAGTATTTTTGGTAAAAAATATAGCTTGTGGGTCATTGTATTTTTGGAGTTACACTCCGTGGAAAATAGGGTTTGTGGCTAGTCCTAAAACTAGTCAAAAACAAGTGTTTCGGGTAAAAATGTCATAACTTATTCATAACAGATCCAAATTCAGTGAAACCAAATGTTTTGGTTAGGTTACAATATTTAGTGTTTTTTGTAATAGTTTCAAATCAATTAAACAAATATTTTGTGCGGGGAACGCTCTACAAGGTCGCTCTCTAGAATAAGCTAGAATTCAACAATGTATGCCATTTTTTCTATAACTCCTTTTCTGAGAGGTTCCAAGTAGTTACACATGGAGGAATTGCATAAATCACACTGAAGAACATTGTGTATCAATTTCATATCTTTATACATTACAGGTACAAAGTTATGATTACTTCAAGTTAGGGTTGTTGACTAATCCAAAACTAGGCATGTGAGACTAAAGAAAAGTTTGATGAAAATGTTAGTCTCTTGTTGTTGAAGTTAAGGAAGGTTTGCAGGAATGTGATCATATACATCAGGTCTATTACAGAGCTAGAAGTCATATTTGTATGATGAAATTGATGAGGGATTTTGGCTGAGGTACATGTTGAGTACATGGTTGAGACAAGTAGTTGATGAATTGGCACATACATGAGGTGTATAGTTGATGATGTTGGTACATATTGATGAGTCATATTTGATGAGTAGTTCACACATGATTGGTACATACTTGGTACATGGTTGGATGCAATTTTTTATGGTACATGTTGATTACAGGTTATTTGGTATAGGTTGGTGCATGGTTGATGCACTTGTTTATGGTACATGTTGATTGCAGGTTGATGTATGGTTCAGATTTATTGGTACATATTTGCAGATTATATATCACAGTGATAGGTTGACAGTGATTCCATCATTATACTTCTACTTCAGGGTGGCAGGATGAGGCAAGGACAGGTGGTTGTAGCCACCTTCCAGTTGTAGCCGGGGAACATATAGGGTTGTAGCCTCCTTCTGGTTGTAGCTAGAGAATTGAGGAGTTGGAGCTTCCCTTAGGTTGTAGCCTGATAAACTAGTGGGTTGGAGCCTCCTTTTAGTTGCATATGGAAAACAAAGGAAGTTTTTTCTTCCAATGAATGTAATTCTTCAAGACATATAAGAAAAATCATTTCGTGGTTTTCTCCCGATTTGGGTTTCCACGTAAAACACTAGTGTACTATGTATGTTTGTTCATTTGTTCGTTTCTTATTTACTATGCAGTTATTGGATGATAATTCTTCATTGATATAACACTTGGATTATATGGTTAAAAAGGATTATATTTCTCTATTACTGATTCACCCCCCCTCTTAGTAATCCAACAATTGGTATTAGAGCAGGTTCCTTCAGAAATCAGTTTAACCACTGAAAGGTAGATCATGGAGAGTACCAACTCATATAAAAATGGAATATCATAGTTTGATGGACAAAAGTATTCTTTTTGGAGCATAAGGATGAGGACATATATACATGCACAAGGATTTCAAGTTTGACAATCAATTGTAGATGGATACACAACACTAATAGTTCCACCAACAAATTACAAAGAAGTAAAACTCGGTGAGAATAATTCCAAAGCCACAAATGCACTTTTGAATGGTCTTAATGATACAGTATTCACCAAAGTTGCACACTGTAAATCTGCTAAAGATATTTGGGACAAGATTCAAAATATTTATGAAGGAGATACAAAATTCAAAGCAGCAAAGCTTCAGGCTTACAGAGGTCAGTTCGAAAAACTAAAATGAAGGAAGATGAAGATATCACAACCTACTTCTTACGAATCGATGAAACAGTGAATGCAATCATAGGATTGGGAGAAGAAATTGAAGAATCTGTAATTGTTCAAAAGATACTAAGACCTCTTCCTATGAGATTCAACCCTAAGATATCAACACTAGAAGAAAGATCGGATTTGGCCTCAATAAGCATGGATGAACTGCATGGAATCTTCATAGCATATGATATGAGAACTGAGCAGGAAAATTTAGATGTAAAAGAAGTATCCTTCAAGGCATGCAAAAGATCAAAGAAAAAAAAAAGAACAAGAAGAATATAGCAGCAGCAGTGACACCTCAGAAGATGATGAAGAAGTGGCCAACTTCGTCAAAAGACTGAACAAGGGAACCAATGGTAGGTATAGAGTTAAGCTCCCTTTAATTTATTTTAATTGTGATGGTATTGGTCATTTTGCTAACAAATGTCCTCATAAGAAAAAGAGAAATGATGAAGGTTACTCAAAAGGAAAACACACATATAAAGGCAATTGAACTACAAAGAAAGTTTTCAAGAAAATCTTATACACCAAAGAAGACATCTCATCATCAGATGAAGATGAAGTCAGTGACAATGAGACATGAAGAGTTCTATTCATGGCAGTAAAAAACTCAGACAAAGAAGACTCTGAAGAAGAATATGAACAATCCTAAGAAGAATGTGAAGAAGTCGAAGAAGAAATTGAAGAGGAAGAAGTTGACTATCGAGAAGAATTAATGTGTGCCATAGAAGTTATCAGAAGAGAAAAGAAGAAAAACAAGAAACTACAAGCAGAACTAGACAAGAAAAAGGACACTCGAGAACTAGAACAAATGATCACAAAATTGAAGGTTC
>ML791402.1:283692-313426 GCA_009831015.1 Picea engelmannii
TCGAAGAACGTTGACTATATCAATTTAGACTTTGCCAAAATATATAATGGTCAATATGGATAATATCAAAAAGTGTAACGATCAATAGTGAGTGTCGCTCTTGCGACAAATACACAAGTTCATCGAAATAGAGACAATAGTCCACCATGATCATCGAAAAACAGACGAAAGTTTGGTTCCGTCGATAGAGCGATGAATATAGGGTAGATTTAGATCAAAATTGAAAAATTGAACATTTTTTCTTGAATTTTTTCTTGAATGTCAACATAATGGTTGAAGTAAAACAAACTATCAAATTTTGTATTGCACTCAAGCCACATCAAAACCAGTGACATGGAGGTAGAGGATGTGGTGATAGATATCAAGGTCATGAGTGATATCGAGGAGGCTACTAAGGTTTTTATGGACACAAAGGATGTGATTGACGAAGAAATGAAAATATATATGCCTTTATGTTCCTCAAGGAATATCGTGTTATCCCAAACTATCCACTAAGGAAAAAACTGATCTCAAACAATGTAACATGTGTGGAATCAATGATCAATCCTTAAAGGATTAACAAATTACACTGGAAAATATCAAGAATAGGAGAACTATTAATCTCATATAAAGCATGTTCAAAAAAAAGTGTTAAACTCCAAGATCCTAAATGTGGTCACTGAATATAGAATGAGAAAAAAAGGTAATGTTCCATTAAACAAATTACCATAAATAATTTCTATATGGAAATGCAATTGGTACGCAAATCCCTAGAAGGGAAGACAAGTTATGAGATATGGAATTGAATCGTTTGATGATATAGAATAAGAATAGAATCAACAAGAACACTGAAAAAAGAGTTACCGAGAAGAAATGAAGGACACATTCCTAGATGAACTCCTTATTCTCCTAAAATAAGAAGAATCAATCACTAGATTGGTGGAATTGTTGAACACACTTAAAGAGTGTAGAGAGGAGCAAAAAACATGCAAAAAATTGTGCCAATTCACTCAACTAGAAAAGATCCATGACAATTATGATCCTCAAGTCAACCTGGAATTCGAAGGATTCATAATCACATAGGTCATGGTTGACTTTGGGTCTTGGGTCAATATACTTCCAAAATAAACTTGGATCCGAATGGGAAGACATGAATTAGTTAGATCCAAGAACTTCCTAAAGTTAGTAGATCAAAGGTTCATTAAACCAATTGGCATTCTAAAAATCACATAAATTGTAATCATGGAGATACCAACAATGGTATATTTTGAAGTCATTAATTTGGTCGAAGGTATCCTTTGATACCTAACATTGGTTGGTTAACCTTAGGGTTCTTAAAATGAAAGTGACAATCTCCCTTGAAGAAGATAGAATCAAACTCAAAGAGAATGGAAGGAATATCATCGTACCCTTTGACCCTAGGGAAGGGAAACCTTAAATAGAACCTTGGAAGGAGTAAATTGATGCCATAAAATTGTATCAAGTCATCCAAGGTGATAGATAAGATGTGGAACCAAATGCAAGAGGACAAATATTACATGGTTCCTCCTTGTCCATAGGCCAAAACTCTAACACAAAACTACATGAATGGCATGTTGAAAACTATGAGTCGAAATAAAGGGAGTGCTAGATGGAAGGGAAAATTTTAGGGCTATATATTTCCCATGGGATAATATTCCACGCCTTTTCAAAAAAAAATGATTCTCCAATTTCCATTTTTTTTTCTGAAAGTGATTCACCCAAATTTTATAGAACAAAATTATTTAACCTTAAAATATCCCAAATTTTATAGAAACTATATAAAGAGTTTGTCGCCTTTGTGACACTAAGAAGGTTGAAGATGAAAAACACTTTCTCTTATACTGTCCAACCTATACCCATATTATATCTCATTTTCAAAATATTTATCACACTACCAACCTTCTTAACCTCTTAACTCAACAAAAGTATGGTGATCTTGGAAGGCTTCTCTTAATGCTTTTCGAGCACAGAATTTTTTTTCTAAAGAATCACAAGTAATAACTTGCCCTCTTAAGATCCAATATACCAATTCGGCCTTAGTGGACGTTAATCATCATCATCATCAAAGTCCTTAGGAATTTCAATAGTTTTACAAAAATATCGCCAAACATTTTATACTTTGCATATTAGGGACTAGTAAGATTCTCCAAAGTTTCTACATTCTAAGATAAATTTCCATCCTTAAAATTATTCCTACTCGATGATTGAAGCTATACCTAAAGAGATCTTCTTCTCTTGTTTTTCCATAAAAATCGTTCCCATCGTATATGAAAATAAAATCAAACATAATATGATTATAATCCCTATAGACATAAAACCAACCACAATTCCCCCATATGATTTAAAGAGCATGAATCACTTGTAGCCTATGTCGAAAAGGTTCCAAAGTTGTTATGTAAACAATGTTGAGTGTAGATCTTGGTACAATCATTTACAGGACAATCTACCCACTAGTGGGACATGCACATGCCTTGATTGTAGACATGGACTATGTAAACAACCTATTTTATTTAATACTTTGGTGGGAAAAATATTTCAGTCGTATCCAACACAACCAAGTTTAATCATGGGTTCGACCCTCTTACTCACATCGAGGATTGTGAAAGATAATGGATAAGAATTGGATATAGATATGAATATGTTTGGTGTCACATGTTCCCTATCATGTTGGATGACCTACCTTACAAACGATATAACATTGAAGAGTTAAGGGGAGATACATGTACATGAAATAACTTAAAGAAAAATTTATTAAAGTCTTTTCCTTCAATCTAGTAGAAGCCGACCTAAAAGAGACAGTCTAAGAAATAAGAGACTACATAGAGAAACCATGTATGAAAGCCACCCAAGAGAAGGGAAATTCATAGGTCAACGCAGGTTCAACCTTGAATTGCAACCAAATATCATGCCACGATAAAAATAATCAAAGAATGCATCACATTGATATGGAGAATTAATGTTTTCCTAGAAAATGCTTCAAATGGAAAATATATCACCCATAAGTGATGAAAGAAGTAAAATCTATCTTGAAGGTGTCTAAGCAAGCCGACTAGGAAGAGTAGAAGAATATCAATTCCCTCTAGATTACAATGAGGTACAAGAAGGAGAAAGAAAATCAAATGAATCAAAATAATCGAAGTGGATGGATGCAGAGATAAAGTACACATAAATCGGTATTTCAAATGATGATTGACCTAAAATGGATAAAATAGAGACTAGTGGATGATAAAAAACCACTGAAATAATTGACTTATTAAAAGAATACCAAGATATCTTCATCTTAGATTATAAAGATGAGAAAGGTTTGGAAAAAGAGATGGGAGAAATGAACTTAGATTTAATGCCAGAGGCCAAACCTACAAAGAAAAGACCATAGAAATTGGCAGATTTAATGCCAGAGGCCAAACCTACAACGAAAAGACCATACAAATTGATACACAAGTACAAATAAATTGTATAAAAATATATTGAAGGCATGTTAGTTGTTGGAATCATTTATCCTATTAATAAACAAGAATGAGATAACTTAATTGTAGTGCAACCAAAGAAACATGATCCAAAAAATATTTGAACTTGTGTATACTTTTGACGACTAGACAAAATGAAACTTACTAACCCCTTTCCCACCCCCTTTTTGGATTAAATAATAAATGAAGTAGTTGGACATGAATTTTATTCCTTTATAGTCGAGTTTTTGGGATATAATTAAGTACAAATTTCTCAAAAGGACTAGGAAAAGATGACCTTTGTGTATGAATTTGGGTCCTTTACCTACAAAGTGATGCCCTTTGACTAAAAAATTCCTCTATTATATTCTCTAGGATACAAGTCAATGCATTTAAGGAATATATTTATAAAACCATGGCAATCTAATTCTATGACTAGACTGTATACAATCTACTTAGAAATCATATACATTAGTTTCAAATGATGCTCAAAATATGTTGTCAAATACATCTTTCATTCAACATAAAGAAGTGTATACTCAAAAATCCCATTGGTATATTCTTGGGTTATGTAGTCTTCAAAGATGAGATCAAAGTTGACATTGAGAAAATTAAAGTGATTCTTGATCTAAAACCACTTATTAATACCAAACAAATCAAAATATTATTGGGACACACTGGTTACTACTATAAATTTATAAGGAATTACTTGGACATCACATTTCCCATTGATGAGATTCTTAAGAATGACATATAATTCATATGGAGTGCAGATAGTAATGAATCATTTGAGATGATAAAAATAAAGTTGGTTGAAGATCCTATATTAAACTTCCTTAACTAGTTGAAAAAGTGTCACATACATGTTGATGCATCCAATGTCACAATTGGCGAAGTTCTTTCTTAGCTAGGAGACAAGATGGTCGGTCACCCTAATTCCTACACCAGTCAAAAATTAAAGAAGAAAGAAATAAATTACTCGATCACTGAACGAGAGGGACTTGGAATGATTTTTTCCCTATAGAAATTTAGATATTACTTGTTGGCTAACCCTTTTATATTTTACAATAATCATTAAGCTATGAAGTATTTCGTCAACAAACTGATGCATCAAGGATGAGTCTACAAATGGATTTTATTATTCCAAGAATTCAATTTTGAGGTGATAATAATTGTTCAACTCGGGAAGAATAATGCCATACCATACCACTTGTTAAGAGTAGAGACAAGAGAGGATGAAATATGATTTCATTATGATGTTCTATATGCTCACCTCTCTAGGGTTGAGGTGACTCCCAAAGAACTGGTTGAGAGAGTCCAATTTCTGCAAGAGGGGAAGGCATTGAAAAATCTCACAAAAAAGAAAAATAAGGTACTTGTAGTGAAATACTCTTTGTTTATGCTTATGAATAGATACGTGTATAATCTAGGACTAGATGATGTATTGAGGATATGTGTATTAGAGAAAAAAATAGATAGTGTAATCGAAGAATAACATGCTAGTATGGTAGGAGGGAACTTTCACACAAAAAAACATCTAGAAAGATAATATAAGTAATACTTTGGTGGCTGAAAATTCACAAATACTATAGAGAAAAGGTCATTAAATGTGACAAGTGCCAAAGGATGGGTCGACCACTATGGAAATATGAGAATCTATTACACTCAGTCAACCCAAGCACACCATTTGAAATATGGGACATTGATCATTTTAGGGCATTTCCAAAAATGGGAAAGAGAACAAGATCTAGGTACATCATAACCACTATCGAGTACCTCACCAAGTGGGATGAAGCATAACCAATCAAGACATGCACACATGAATTTGTAGTTAAATTCACATATGAAAATATTGTCACTAGATTTAGATGCCCATTAACACTAATAAGTGACCAAGGCACACACATAAATGGTAGCATAAAGATACTAATCGAAGAATTCCTAATTTATCACATGAATAAATCACCTTATCACCCCCAAGAAAATGGGGCAATTGACTCTTTCAATAAAACCTTTCATAAGGGACTCACAAAAGTATGTGGCGTTGAAAGGGATAACTTGGATGATAAGGTACCAATTTTTTTATGGCCATACCAAAATGAATACAAGATATCGACTAGATATACACCCTTCAAACTTGTATATGGGAATGAATCTATAGTTCCTTTACATTTTAGAATGAATGAATAAATATTGACCTCTATGTTTCAATACGCCTTAAATAAATCCAAATAGGATTGACTACACCAGTTAAACAAGCTAGAGGAACAATACATGACTACACTCCATCATCAAGAAGCCAAAAAACAGTAGTAAAAAGAGTGGCATGACTAAAATATAAAGAAGATAAGGATAAGTTTTGGAGACTTGGTATTTCTCTATGAAAATAAACTTAAAGAAAAACTCAAAAGATTAGAGACTACCTGGTTGGGCCCATATGTAGTATAGGACATAAGGTCAACTAGAATAGTGAAGTTGATAACTCATTAGGGAAATATCCTAAAAAGGGTAGTCAATGGTGCTCAGTTGAAGAAGTACCACCCATAATGAGAAAAAGAAAAAAGAAAATAAATCAGTGGTGAAAACCCCTTGGGATGCCACTGGGGTGGGAATTTTCTTGAAAATGAGCTAATACAGTGGGTAGAATCTTGGGGAAAACATAAAATATCTAAATAAATAGTTGGTTATTAGGAAAATTTGGGTAGAAAATTGTCTAAGGATTCAGATTTGTATGATGATCCTTAATCCACCAGGCTAGTAATAAGTAAAATCTCTCACAATTCATGACAATCGACTGGGAAAGAAAAAAAAGAGAGGATGGAATATGAAAATAAGGAAGTTGACAAGAGTCACATTGACAAGAAATATATAAGGAAAATAATCATGCAGAAAAATACAAAACCATCCAAGAAAATTGTCGGTCCCAATCAAGTAGTGGCATCATAGGGATGAGTGGAGAAGGAGGACATCAATGGTTGTCAAGAAGTAGATAGATGAATGATTGATGGAGCAAGATATTGCTCAAAATATATCGATATTCAACCAGGATGGAAGAACTGATCATGAGGTTCTCAATGGCACGAATAAATGGCTATAGTCACACAAAGGACACTTAATGTGCTCCATTAATAAAGTATGATGGTGGAATGACAACCACACAAGTGAATAGCATGATAGGACACCTAAATAACATATAAATGTGCCTTGTGATGGAAATTTTTTTGTAATAGATATTCCCCCTTTGAAAATTTCCAAGTCTAAGAAGATTACAGTGCTTGAAAACCCTAACATAGAGTCGAAAAACCTTATCACATTGCTCAAATCATAAACCAGTTAAACCTTAGAACATCAAGTATACATGCCATCAAATATGAGAGGGTATGTTCCATCAAATCCAAAAATAGTCAAACCTAGGACCAAAAATAGGTTCGACAAATAACCCACCTTTGAACTGGAAACAAGGATGAATACGATTTGATAGGATGAAATGGATGAGATTGACTAGGAAAAGCATTGTCTTAACTTCACAAAATTGGTTCTAGTTGATAGAAAATGTAGGGATAACATCTTCATGCTAGAAAAAGAAAGGATTAGGTCATATATGAGCACACCAAAATTTGCATGTTTGCACGATTGGAAATAAAAAATGACAAAATCTATAGTTAACCACTACCACAAGGGACAAATTTGTCTCAACTGGAATCAGGGCTAGTCTAATTCACAGAATTATAGGGTTACCAAGTAAAGGAGATCCACTTTTTAATACCACTAATCTATAGCCATGGATTCAAAAGTTCACAAGAGCAATTTATATGAAAAATTCAAAGCGGATGGTCATTAGCCAAGTTGTTAAACAAAATATAAAGTGGACATGTATTATAGTCACACTTTGCTTGAATTATTCTAGTAGGGCATCAAACATCAAACTCAACATGCTAGAATCTATTGGCCAAATCATTGAACAAGGAAATTTTTTTAATTGGGCTAAGCACATCATTGACATCCTTAGATTAAATTGAAAAAAATGTCAGGAATATGGTAGGGACATTAGGTATCCATCCTTCTTGACCTAGTTTTTCATGAGTTAGATATGTCTAGTCGAAGAAACAATCACCTAGTCAGATACCCTGACCATGTGGGACTTTTATTGTTTTTTGACATGTTGGAAAGGAAGGACTAAGGGGTTAACTCCCTAATATATGTTTGAAGAATGGGTAAAATCATTGAAGGATTATTACCACTAATGGAGGTTTCCACATAATGTTATAAGGGCCCTTCTATTAGCGTCGCCATTTTTCTTTCCATTTAGAGTCAGTTTTAGTCAAGTTATGGCCCATGTGTCCAAACATGTGAAGTCAGGTACGTAGAAATGAAAGGGTCGAAGTCAGCAAGTGGTCGGTTGGCCCTTGGAAACAGCAAGGGATGTCAGAGTCAAAACATGCGTAAATGGTACGGGTATGTCATTTCTATAAGGTCGAGTCCTATCAAAATTAGTCTCTACGTGCCCCCAAGTCGAGTCAAGTAGTTAATGGAAGTCACATCAGTAAGTGTTGTAACTATTATCAGTTCATTATGAAATCTGAAGGAATGAAAAATTGTGGCATTTGTATCATGTATGCCCCACAACCCTTATCGCGTGTACTTTACACGTGGGGATGTGTTATGGAAAATATGCATCTCGATTCGAAACATCTAGTCGCCATGAATTCAATATTATTTGGCACGATTCTTCCTTCCACCAGATATGTTATAAATCCCAGAGGTTCTTCACCCAGGTTGTTCACGAAATCAGATTCAGACTCTATCTGTAAGTTTTCTCATAGGCCTGGGTTGATCAAATTCTCCACCTTGGGCATCCGTCGGATCCATTATGCGTAAGATAGATACTGGTCACGCCATGGAGACCTCTCGAAACATAAATAAGGGCGCGTGAAGTGGTAGGATAGCCAGAACCGAGCCCCAAAGTGATTGGGATTCTTTCTCACTCACAACAGGCATTCCTGAGGATAAAAGGGGAATTTTCTCATTTCCCACAGGAACGACAACATCACACCACACAAAACCTGGAGTGGGAGGAACTGTGTAGGAAAGAAGGATAGTAGGATCCCTGTCTCCCTAACAATAGATACCTTGGATAAGGGGTGGGACAAGAAAGAATAAGGAAGCTGGGGGAACTCGAATCCCAGATGAACCACGTGCACGGTCGTTTTCTCAAGAATTACTTATGTGCATTGTTCGCCTAGAGCCTTTGTAAGGTACAAGCCAAGAAAGTGGGAGAAGAATGAGGAAGATGGGCGCCGCAGTTACTAATGATTAAGAAACATATCATAAGATGAAGTAGGCGAAGCTAGCCATCGTCGAACTGTACCAGGAAAACAGAGAGCTGGGACAATAGATGGCGACAAAGACCATGGAAGCTTCAGCAACACAAGGTCACGAAGGTAACGTGACGTGGCTCAAACGACAACTTAGAGAGGCATAGGATACAATTGTATAGCTACGTGAATCACAACGGTTGATGGAGGAAAGGTATGCAAAACACTCCAGAGAATGTGAAGTGACCAAAGAGATAGCTTGCGCAGTTCCCGCTAGTGAGTAGAAGAAACAAGATTAGCTTATTTTGTTTCTTGTATCCACAAACAGAAAAAAAATGTTGACAGTTTTGAAGGAGACATCGCCCTAAGACATTTTTCCATTTTGATAACTGCCACGACTGTCTGTAGCCACTTGTCATGTACATTTCCCCCAGCAAATGAGCATGCGACAGAAAATCAAAGTCGTTACAGCAGACAACTGGGTTCTGACAAACACTTGTCCATTCAAATATCTAATCGATGGAAAGGATTGACACATCACTCCCCCATGATGATACTTGACCGATAACCGAATCCCTGTGGTGGATTACAAACAATAATTATGTAGCTAGATGTATTTGTTGTCTATTTTTGGAAAAGCGTCATGCGAAGAGTTTTGTAACATAGAACAGTCAGTTTCCTAGTTTTGAGAGATAACAGTTAGAAGAGAAGGGTATCCCAAGTGGCACCCTCACTTATATATTTGATATTTTCGATGTAATCTAGGTTGGTTGGAAAAAATAGTATAGACCATAGATATTGTATGTAATTTGAGTTCGACTGAATTTTAATGCAAAAGTCATGAAGCTTTGATGAAAAGATTCTAATTGTAGCAGTTGGATGTATTGTTTTCCCTTCTTTGTGTATGTACTTCCTATTTTCTTTATTCATATATTTTTTTGTCTGAATCAAAATGAATTTTGAACTTGTGGATTCGCTGCACATCGCCCCTTGTTCACGCCATTTAGACAAAACATTTTTCTTCTAAAGTTAACTCTGAATTCACCCGTAGTGGTGCTCTGAGTTACTTCCTTTGTTTTCTCCTTGCCACACATTACGATTTTGCACTGAAGATTGTTGCTCGCCTAGCCTTTATCCTCTCAAACTTAGTCACCGAGTCATTTATTTATGTTTCCTTCTTGAATCGACTCCATAGCCCAAAGTCTAACTCTCTTGTGTCAATATAACCAGAACCCATTATTTGAAAGGTGTTAAATCTAGCCATTGCTTTAAATCTATATCCTGCGCTGAGACAATGTCTCCCGAGAGAGCCCTCTCCAGATCCGAAAGGCTAGTTTTGAAACTCAAAGTTGGTTGAAAAAGTTACCTATGTCGTCTGTATATCTGCCAAACAAATTTACAGAGTACTAAAACCTTCCATAATTAGTACACCTTCAACTTGGCCTTGAATTCACTAAGGTATGGTATGCACAAGGAGTGACGAGTGAACCAAAACAACTTGACTACCAACCCGTGATCAAGAAAATTTTTCAAGGAGTCTCTTGAAATTCGAATACAATAGAACTAGTGCCCCCATTGGCTAAATTAACTACAATTAACATAATTACACCCTTGTTGAACGAAGAATGTGAAGAGTAACAAGGAACAACTACTTACACATAAGAGTACTAAATAGAATAAAAAAATAGAGGTCGAATCAAATATTCATTCAACCGAAGATGAATGGAATACCCTCCTTCAAGGAGTTTAACAACTTGATTTTGAAGAACCTCAACTCAAGGAAAAGTTGGAACAAGTTTCACAAATAGTACTTGTATAGGAAACCAATAGAAAAGGAAAAGTGATTAGGGAGAAATCTAAGAAGAGGAAACGATTATTGGAATCAAGTGTTGGACCCTAGTATGCAAAAGATCTTGAATAGTGGAAAACAATAATCATTAAGGCATTGAAAAATAGCATCACAGTCTAAAAAAATTCAAATTGAATTAGAAATAATTTGGTAGAAACAAGTAGAAGACGTAGCCAAAGAAGTACATGCAACCACTAGAGGAAAAAAGAAGAATGAAATTGAGCCTAACAAAATCAATATAAAACCACCATGGAAAAATTAGTCCACCATCGACTTGATAAAGGAAACTTCACCACCAATATTGACTCTTATAATTCAAGAGACACAATAATATTTAATTGTTCCACATCAGTCAATTGATTCATAGTAGTTGAGGAAACCACAATAGATGACTGAACATCATCAACACACAAAAGAATAGGAGAACCTATTGGGGATTGGGTGTAACCCCGAGAGTAAAAATAACACAATATATAGAATAAATGAAGAGTAATAAACTTCAATGAATATCAGTGATGTATAAAGACACCATTTCATCACTTAAGCATATTGCACATTGTGATCAGGACATAACAATGATTGATGGATACATAGATCATTTATTGAACACACACACACACACACACACACACACCTAGATCAACCCATAGGGTCCTTTATTTACATCTTCTAGATCTAACCAATTTCCTTAAAATTGGGAAGATATTGTCCACATATAACCATCAATGGTTGAAATGGATTCTGACAAATCCACATTATCTCATTGGCTAGTCAACTTACCAAGTAAAATTGACCATTTAGTTGTACAACATGTAGTCTACTGCTCAGTTAGTCGATCCTTCAATCAATTTTATTCAACTACTATTCGATTATTCAACCGACTATCTAGTCGACGATCCAACTGACTATCTAATCGACCCCCTGATTAATTATTTCTAGTTTCTAGTTGAATGACTGAACGACTGTCTCCAGTAGAGGTGGGATGAACCATCAGAATACAAGGTTCCAACAAAATCAACAATTTTAAAAAAAGAGTCGACTAACCATTATGAGAAACAATAACTGATAGAACAACAATAACAAAATGAATACAACAAGAAAAAAGAACAACCATCTAACCAACTAGAGTATACAAGTTATTGATAATGTTAGTCTACTGACCAAAAACCATTTGAGCAATAGACCAAGCATCAAGTGGGCCAACAAAAACAACAGGAAACTAAGTTGATTTGTCACAAACAGCCGACAAAGAATCTAGATCCAACACCATAAACCACTACACAATATCCTTGTATACACAAATGAAAAGATCATCATAAATATAGGGAAAAGAGGGATAAATCACCAGATTTCTTTATGGCCTTTAAACCAAAAGAAAAACATAATCACAAATAATTAGTTATATTAAATCCAAAATACACCACTAATGTATAAATGTAGGAATTATATCACATATTTAGCGAAGAAAGTGTCAAACAGTTGAAATATTTTTCAAAAGGAACACAAAAATTGAAAGATCATAGTGAGAAAGAGCACTAAATATAGAAAGAGTGTCAGAGAAAAAATGAAGATAAGTTTGGTTTCATCCCAACCAACTCATTTGTAGACTACTTGGATTGTATGGAGAATCTCATACATGAATTAATCAATTTACAACAACTCCTACTAGAAGAAAATCAAAGACTGAAGATGAACTAGACAAGGGAAATATTGAAAAAAGAGAACCAACAATTTGAATAAATAAAGGCACATTTGGAAGAAACAAGTGCTCAGGATTCTGTCATGTGTACCATGCTTACAAATTGGCATAAGATTTGAGTTGGTTACATTGTATCTTGGAAACATTTGAAATTTGAAACATACCCATCATTTGACATACGTGGATATTTAACCCATTACTGCACACATTTATGGTTATGGAGTTTATGATCATTAATGCATGGAAGGTGCAATGAACCAAGGTTATAAACAATAATTGGAGTGCTCATTTGATTACTAGGGTTTGTAGTTCATGCACTTTAGGACTGGTTTGGCATCGTGGAGACCATACCCATGGGTAGAAGATAAAATTAAACTAATTTGTTGTTGGCATAACAAATTCTTCAGCATATAAAAGACTGGAACCTGTGGCTCGATCTCAAGAACAACTTGGCCTCTTCTCTGGCAACGATATGCTAATTTCTCTGTTGTAAATGAGAATTTAGTGCGGTAGCTTGTTTTTTCATTCATAAATGTGTTATTTCACTCTTTTTTGAGTTTTTAAACCCCTCTCGACTTTGCATTTTAATCCCGCAATCATTACCATCACTCAGCAGTTTCAAAATTGGTCTTTCCATGAAGTTTTTTATACTCACACTCTTAAAAAAATGCCTAAAAAGTTCATGCACATGATTTTTCTATTGGCTCAAGAGGATATGGTTTTGGCTTTAGTTTCAATTCATGGTGCATAGATATTTTAATGGGAAAGGCTACTATACTCATTTGAATTCATTTTTCCTCCATGTTTTACCATTTTAATGCCCAATTATATGCTTGACCATTTACATAAAAAAAAATGAAAGGTGCGACCTCTGTTTGTCATATGTTTAACCCTACATATCTTACATGTTGTCCAAAGAATACCCTTGTATTTTAAAAACATAAGTGTGCCTAGCTCTTCAATATTGAAAGGTCATGCCCATGAAACAACTCACTCATCCCTCCAACCATTATTTTTACGCTATGACCCACATGATATATTTTAAAATGTTAATTACTAAGTCTTATGTTGTAAAAGCCCTCAATTTTGACCATTTTATAGGGAGAACTTGAATCTAAAATCAAAATAGAGAATACTCTTTATCCTTGTATTTTTAAGAATTCTTATGGCATTTTAAAGGTAGCCGAATGTAAAAATATGCTTGTCCCGTGAAAGAAGATTATGGTTGAGTGTTGTTTCTTGTTTTTCCATATTGAAAAGAACCCCATTTCAATTAAAGTTTTTTCATCTGAGTTTATATGCCCTTTATATGTTGTTTCTCTAAAAAAACAAAGTAAAAATGGTCTTTACCTTTCAACAAATCATTCATACATGCCTTGTCCATATCCATTATCAACCTCACATTTATCACATGCCTATCCTATCATTCTCATAATAGATTTGTTATAAATCATATTTAATGAAGTGATCTAGCCTAGTCTCATGTTGTGATATTTTATTTTGACATTAGATGTCCATTTATGAGTCTTAATTACATCTTGGAATTCCAAGAACGCATCCATTCCAGGTCGTCACAGGGACCTGAAGAGATATTTTCAGTTGTAACTCAGAGTTGGTATTAATAGAAGGATTTGTTGATTTCTTCTCACTTACAAAATTGTTTAAATATTGTATTTTAGATTTGTCATTTATTCATATGTTAGCATTTTTTCTTTTGTATCTATATTTTTAATTATTTTGTTTTACAAGTTCATTATTTTATTTCTCTTTTAAATTGTATAATCTCGGATAAAATACATAAAAACTATATATATAAAAATCGAGTTACAACGAAGAATCATATTTCTTGGGGTCTGATAAAATTTTGATAAGATATAAATAAACTTGGGTAATAATGATACCTATCTCACCTAACCTAATGAGATTCAAAAATGTATGAGTAAGGAGAAGTACTATTCCTTTGATCAACATTTATTTGGTGACTATATAGGAGAGATTTATTTACTCTCTGGTTCTTTTCTTTCCATTCTCTAATTTTAATGACTTTTCCTACCCCTCAATAACCAAGCATAATACTTCGTTTTCTTGACCAAAGAAGTATTACTTCAGTCCTGTTTGATTTGATTTTAGAAACCATTGTTTCCCGTGATCAACTTGAAACGCTCTTGGGAAGTCATTGCTCGTGATATAGAAATTCAAGAGAAATGAGGGGCCATTCAAAGGAAAGGTCATAACCATCTTCCTCATTAGAAGGTTGTCTTATGACCACTCAATCTCGTGTATCACAACAAACAAGAGGTGAAACGCCTAAATTTGATCCTTTCTTAAAAGTTGGAAGAAGGAAGGCTATCTTAGAAAAGATTCAGCCAAGGCTTTGGCAATCCCTATCTGATTTTGAGACTGAAGTTTCAAGCTCATCAAAAAATTTATCTCCTAAGAAGATCACAGTGAATTCTTCTATTGGTTCTAGTATTACAAGCAAACCCACTTCCTCACAAGATTCTTTTTCATCCTTAATTGGAAGCATATACATTCATTTCAACCTTGTTCAATCTACAAAAAATATTGCAAAGGTAATCAAACAATATGGTTTATTCCAATTCGAAGAAGATGATAACACTACTCCTTGCCATTTATCTTCTCTTTTGAATCTAAATCCATCAACCAATCCTCTTCCAAATTTTAAAGATCATTTACCCAAATTCTCTAGCAGTAGAATTTCTTTTGTCAATGAACATCTAGTTGCATTTTCTAATGCATTTCATAATATAGGGGCAAATGATAATGATACATGTATGAGATTATTTATAAACTCTTTGGAAGGGAAGGTTGTTGTAGATTTATTTGAATTATCAACTAAAGTATTTTTGACTTGGGTTGAGTTATATTATTGGTTTAAATCCACTTATGGATAGCCCCAAAGTCCAACAGATTTGTTGAGAGATTATAACAAAGGTGAAACAATCAAGTCCTTTGATTTATGTTTCGCTAAATTGTATAATCAAATCCATGAGATTATCTAACCTCGTAATAAATCTACTTTGATGCATTATTACAATGCATTACCATAATCATAGATTAGAAGAGAAAAATGCTAACAATCTAGGATCAGGTCTACAAACTTGTTTACAATTCGAAGACCAACTGACAAGAACAAGTCTCCCTATTGAAGATCATGTTAGGCATATTGATATGTCAATTGTATTGTAGCTTTTACAAGACATAAGTAGTATGATTATGGATTTTGAGAGAAACAATGTTGTTTCAACTTCTAAATAATTTTACATGCAAGCTTCCTTGAGAAATTAGCCTCAAGACTCTCAACTTAGGGAAATACTCTTGAGTTCATGTTTTAGTTTATGTGAAGAGAGTCATGATGAAGGAACTTGTGAGATAAGGAAGAATGCTTGAGAACATATTTTTATAAAAAGATCCAATCCCACAATTGTTTCTTTAGATTGGGCTCTTGAAGAGGATGTAATGATGGTTGACACAATAAATAAGTCATATCAAAGCAAGAACAAAGGCAGTCCTCAAAAAACCACTTTTGCCCCAATTACTTCTTCTCATCAAATTTATTTTCAATCTATATGGGATATGCAACTATATAAGTTAAATCCAACCTCTTCTTCTTCATCAAAGTATAACATTTTGAAACAATTGGCTAATATAAAAATAGATGTTTCTTTATGATATATGGTCACTATTCCTGAACATCTTAAACACTTTAAGAACCTTATGGAAGGTAATACTTCCAACATTGTCAATTTGATTGAAGAACAAGATGAAAAAGAATTATATGTAAATACATTAGGTGTATATAATCCTAGGAACCCTGTTAAAAATCATTATTTTTATGTTTCTATGAAAATTATGGATAAATTCACATATTGTTGTCTGATTGATGGGGAATTTGGTCCTAGCATTATGTCTAAAATAATTATGGAAGGTATTTCATATACCAATGAGAATTCAAGAAACATATTATCATGTAATAGTCAACAATATGCTACCATTGGTGATATTAAATACATCACTTTAGTGTTATGTGCACATCTTGAAATCAAGAACACCTCTAATATACAAGTCATAAATATGCCAATAAGCAATTATTCTATTATTTTAGGTATAAAATAACAATCTTTAATAGGTGGATATATGTCATTTGATGGAACACACATATCAATTCCCAAGGTTAGTAAAAATATTATTGTGCTTCGTGAAGGAAAAATTTCATCATATATCGAAAGAGTTCCTTTGCCGCATGTAAATTTTGTTGAAGAAGATTTTGGTGTGAATTCTATATTTGTACAAGAAGAGGATAACATTGTTACACAGCCTATTGATCTCGATGATAGTATATGACATACACATTTCGATGATGCATGTTCAAATGAAGGAAATAGAGCTAGTAAAATACTCTACTCTCCTATTGGTAAAGTCCATAATTTTTCCTATAGGTTAGGGTTTGAGTGTACTAATAATGTGAAATTTTTTGAAGCCTTAATCCTTAGAATTGAAATACCTTTAATTTAGTTTGTTATCATTTTTATGTTTTTTGGGGATTCAAAAATTATCGTTGATTTCATTAGGAAAATCTATATCTCATCAAATAAGATTCTTAAAAGATATACACAAGCAGTTTGACATTGGTTTTCTAATCTAACATATTTCAATATCACTCATATTCGAAGGGATTTGAATTCAATGGAATATATGTTAGTTGTCTTTGCAACCAATCCTACAAAGAAGTTACTCCCTGAAAGATCAGATTATACTTTCATGTCTTTGTATCATCCTCATTTTCCTGGAAACATTGAATCTTGGCAGGTATTTTGAGTTTAAAAGTTATTTTTTGAGTGTTTCTTGTATACATTTCAGTTTAATTTTTTTCATGTTTTTTTTGTTTGAATTCATTTTGGTTTTCTTTTCTTTTTGCTTGAGTTTAATTTTTGGAAAATTTTTGTTTTTTAGGAATTTTGATCAGTCAAGTTACATTATTGTTCATTGATTCTGCAATTTGTTTTGTTAATTTGACCTAAATGACGAGAATTCAAAAAACAAAATATAAATAAATCAACCTCCTTATGTTCACAATGCTAATAGTTGAGTATTTGTAAAACTAGCTAAACCGCCTTGTTGCAACTTGATTGATACTATTCTTCCATGTTTCTTATTTTCCATTCTCCCATTCTATGAGAGTTATTTTCACATACATCAAATTTTGATTTGAAACTTTGCTTGAAATATCATATCTGAAAGGAAAATACAATCATTAAGTTTAAAAGACCAAACATTCTTAACTATGAAACTAGCGATCATGAGTTATACTATACTAAAAATAGACTACACCATGGAGTCACCATGTGTGGATCCAAAATTTGTCTCCACCTTACAAAAGCCTGCAAAGAGTTGGAAGACCAATTTCCTAATCTTGTTTTCACCTTATCAAGGTTTGACAAGGATCCCACTAGGAAAATTATCCATTTTAAAAGAGTATTATGTTTATCATTTGAAAAATGCATGGCATCATGGATAAAATTGTTGTGCTCAATATAAAATGATTGCAAGATGTGATATGTCAAAACCATATGCAAAAGTCAGGTATGTCAAAATTTTCACTTCATAACATGGGTTGATGATATGCTCCTCAAACATATGATATTATGAACAAAATTGATGTGTTTTACATCAAAACATCGGCATCAAGTCGTCACAATGCAACATCATACTTGGGTGTGATATACACCAAAATCACCACAAGGTCTAAGTGAACAATCAATATGTTATTCTTCAACATATGTTAAATGGATGACATGGTTATTATTACAAAGTGTTTGATATAGCATAAGTATCATGTTATATTATATGAGATCCTTGGCATATTAATCAATGACATGGAATAAGTTTTGTGTTGGTTACATTGTGTATTGGAAACATTTGAAAGTTGGTGCATACCCATCATTTGACATACATCGATATGAAACCCATGACTGTGCACATTTATTTTTATGGAGTTTGTGATCATTAATGTATGGCAGGTGCAACGAACCAAGGTGATAGACAACAATTTGAGTGCTCATTCGACTGCTAGGGTTTGTAGTTCACGCACTTTCGAGCTGGTTTGGAATTGTTGAGACCATACCCATGTGTAGAAGCTAGAATTAAACTATTTTTTTGTTGGCATAATGAATTCTTCAGCATATAAAAGAGTAGAACTTGTGGCTCGATCTCAAGAACAACGTGGCCTCTTTGCTGGCAATGGTATGTTGATTTCTCTAATGTAAATGAGAATTTAGTGTTGTAGCCTATTTTCATTAATAAATGCATTATTTCACTTTTTTCTGAATTTGTAAACCCCCTCTCCACTTTGCATTTCGACCCCATAGTCATTTCCATCGCTTAACAGTTTCAAAATTGGTCTTTCCATGAAGTTTTTTTTATGCCCAGACTGTTAAAAAATGACCATAAAATTCATGCACACAATTTTGCTATTGGCTCAAGAGGATGCAGTCCTAGCTTTAGTTTCAATTCATGGCTCATAGATATTTTAATGGGTAATTCTATTGTACTCATTTGACTTCATTTTTCCTCCACATTTTACCATTTAAATGCCTAGTTATATGCTTGACCATTTACATAAAAAAAAATTGAAATGGTCAACCTCTATTTGTCATATGTTTGACCCTACATCTCTTACACTTTGTCTAGAGAATACCCCTATATTTTAAAAATAGAATTGTGCCCAACTCTTCAATATTGAAAGGTCATGCCCATGAAACAACTCACTCAACCCTCCAACCATTATTTTTATGCTATAACCCACATGGTATATTTTCAAATTTTAATTACTAAGTTTTCTATTGTAAAAGCCCTTGATTTTGACCATTTTTTTAAGGAAGAAATTGAAATCTGAAAATGAAAACATAGAATTCTTTTTATATTTGTATTTTTAAGAATTCTTATGACATTTCAAAGGAAACCCAATGTAAAAATATGCGTATCCCATGAAAGAAGATTATTGTTGGGAAATATTTCTTGTTTTTCCATATTGCAAAGAACCCCATTTCCATTAAAGTCTTTTTAACTAAGTTCTATATGTCTTTTATATGTCATTGCTCTAAAAAGTCGAGTAAAAACAATCTTTAACTTTTATGAAATCATTCATACATGCCTTGTCCATATCCATTATCAGCCTCACATATATTACATGCCTATCCTATCATTCATAGAACAAATTTGTTATAATGCATATTTAATGAACACTTGTGAAAGTTCTATTTATTTCAGTTACTTTTTTTTCTTCAACAAATTTCACTTTATATTTAAATAGAGAATATAAATTGTTCGATACAAAAAGGCCATACAAAGCTGGTGGTAATCACCAGTTAGCAATGTCTTTCCACTCCAAAAGAAACACAATCATCTTCCATAAGAGTCTATACATTCGAGCTCTCCCTCCCAACAACAAAAAAAAAGCAAAGAGTCATAATCGCACGCAGAGTCATCCCATAAAAAACCAGGCAGGAAGAAAATACACAAGGAAAACTAGTAAAGTTCAAGGTACAAGTGGCTCCCCTCATGCTCCTCGATACACTGAAAATAAGTGAGTTTCCCTAGGTCTCTGGTGAGCACCTGCTTTGAAAGCCTATCCGCAACTTGATTTTCCTCTCTGTAAACATGATAAAAGGAAATCTTTTGGAAGGAGGTGATTAAAGCAGTGATTTTGTCCTTCCAACAATCCAGAGAGATAACCTAAAGTCGACCTTTTTCGTGCAGCTAATCTATAATTATCTTGGAATCACCCATAATATGAATCGATAGTAAGGACAACCAAGTAGCCAGAGTAAGTAACGCTCATGCATCAAGAAGTTTTGCTCTGGTACTAGTGCCTGGACCACAATTTAGAATCCATTTATAATTGCATTTCTCACTTATTCTGATGACCCCTCCCGCTCCGTTGTTTAATCTTGAAGAGGCAGCCGCTCCATCGAACCATCCAACTTCACCACCCAAACTAGCATGAGTGATTCCTAATCTTCGGATAGGAACTTTCGGTGCATGAGTGTGTTCCCTTAGGGATAAAAGAGATAGATGGGTCACCTTCAATACCGAAGATTCTTTGTCTTCAAAAATAACCTGGTTCTGTTCCCTCCAGATATTCCAATAGATCAGAGCTGGTAAAGACTGAACATTAAAGTTTTAAATTTTCCATCGCTTGAAGCAATCATTTAGATTAGTTCCAGCCTAGTTGCTAGTAAAATTTATGGTGGATTTGATCTTCCTCCAAACTTTCACCGTGAATGCGCAGTCCAAGAACAGGTGTTGAGTAGTTTCAACATTCAACTTGCATAAGAGACACATACCCGGTCCACTAAAACCTCTTCGATGTAAGTTCTCCCAAGATAGAATTTTTTTCTCCACTAAAATCCAAGTAAACAACTCTATCTTTAGGGGAACATTCCATTCCCACATCGACTTTCTCCATTCGCCTAAATTAAAATTCCTTTTCATATTATCGGTTGCCATATAGATATTCTTGACAAAAATCAGACCTGTTGAGTTTCCCCTTGTCCATTTAAGGGAATCCAGTTTTTCTTTCATGTAGACTCCATTGTTGATGAGTGCACATTGGAAAAGACTCCATTCCACTTGTAAGTGCCCTGCCAGCTCCAATTCTTCACTAGAAATCCAATTCTAAGTGATCCTCCCCGCTTGTGATCTCGTCTGAGACTGAAATAAGAAAAACAGACCTTTCCTATTGATAGTAGTAACCAGCTCATCCGAGAGTAATGTCGCGTCCCCCATTCCCAAGATGCGGTCTTTCCCAATCACAATGGATTTTCCGTTTCTAGGGCTCCACACACCAATTCAAAAGAATGTATAATGATTTAAGAAGGTAAGTCCACATCTATGAGATTCTTTCTTTGTAAATATCCATGGTGTGAAGCCGTCGATGAAATGGAACAAATGGAAATTATTTTTCCTTTATCACTCGGTGCCAAAGGCCTTCCTTCATAAGAACCCTCCAAAGACTGTTAGCTACCAAAGCTCTGTTGAAACCAAACAAGTTTCGCAGTCCCCATCCCCCAAGATGCTTTGGCCTAGCAATCAGTTGCCAGTTGAAAAGGTGAATGCTCTTCTTATTTCGACAACCCGACCATAGGAAGCTAAAGATCATTTGTCAAATTTTAATTTGGATCGTAGAAGGCAGGCTTGCTAGAGTCAACCAATAAACCGGTTGACTCTCAAGAACTTATTTGATAAATATTGGACGCCCCCTAGAGACATCCACCTAGAGCACCAGTGATTGATCCTCTTTTCATTTTTTCAAAAAGCCAGAGCCAGTCGTCTGCTTTGTATCTATCAATCTTTAAATAAAACTCGAGGTATCTAAACGCCTCATATAGATCTTGAAAGTTGTAAGGATAGATGGATTTCAGAGTTTCCATAACTATATGGTTGAAACCATGCTAAAGAAAGGTGGTTTTTTGAGGATTCATCTTAAGAGTAGATGCATTACAAAAGATCTTTAAAATTCTATTGATCTCCTCCCATTCTGCAATTGAGCCAGATGACATGATGAGAATGTCATCTACGAACATGAGATTGAGTATTTTAATTAAACATGAAACTTTTATACTAGACAAAAGTCCATTCTCTTGGCTACATTTTAAAGCCAAACTCAAACCCTCCATGATAAGGATAAAGAGGAGAGGAGACAACAGACAACCCTGTCTAATCCCCCTGCTACTTCTAAAAAATTCCAAAGGTTCTCCATTGACAAGAATTGTGAAAGAAGTCAATGAAATGCATCCCATTATCCATTTTCTTGTGGGCAACCCGAAGCCACATTGAAGTAATACCAGCGTGAGGAAATCCCAACTTATGCAATCATATTCTTTCCTTAGATCAATTTTGAGAATTAGAGCCTAAACTTTTTTTTCTTTAATGCTATGGAGACACTCTTGAGTAGTCCCAATCACATCAATGATTTGTCTTCCTTTCAAAAACCAAAATGTTCCTCGGATAGTGATCGGGAAAGGATTGGTCTCAACCTCTTAGCTATAATCTTTGATATCAACTTATAACAAAGATTCCATAACGCAATCGGATGAAAATCCCAAAGTTTGTCGGGCCATTAACCTTTGGGATGAGAGCAATGAAGGTCAAGTTCATAGACCTATTCACCTCACTAGTAATGTACAATTCTTCAATAGCCTCCACCAAATATTTAGCAACCAAGTCAAAAAAATGTATGAAGAATTCCACGCTCCACCTATTAGGCCCCGGTCTTTTTTCTTTGGAAAAACCTTTTAGAACCTCTAAAACTTCAGCCTCTGAGATTGGCTTTTCAAGAGATACAACGTATTCATCTGAAACTATCTTGGGATACAATCTTACAGATTCAACCCATCCCACAATCAGGTTCTCATCCGCTTCTTGATATAAATAACTGAAGAAACATTTTTCTTCTTTCTTTAAAGCTTCTACCCTTGATGAATGTGCCCCTGGACGTCTTTGATTTCCCACTGAAATTTTTTATTGCGCCTGAAACTAGCAAAATGGTGAAAGTACTTTGTATTGCTATCTCCACACTGGATCCAGGTTGCTCTTCTCTTCAACCACCAACGATCCTCTTCCTCCATCATCATATTATTCCGTTCCAATTCCAAAGATTTCAGACGGCCTCCCCCTTCAGAAGTTAATTCAGATTCCTAGCTTTTCTTTGTAAGACATGTAATCTGTTCTTCTATAGAAATAAGGGCGCCATTTTCAACTTTTTTTCCAGCAATCCATAACTTAAGTATGTTCTTTAGATTATGAAGCTTCGGCGCAAGTCTTCTTTGGGCACTATTCACACAGATAAACAATGCGCCATGCAAACTATTTATTTTAGTTACTTGCAACTGAAGTTTATTATGAGTTTAATGGATATTTTTAATGGGCTTTTTTAGTCCAGTGCCAAGGAGTTATAAGGAGAAGAAAAGAGAGAAAAGTATCATTTGGGCATTGTTCCCTGAGATATCATAGTACTAGTTTTCTATGGTGATGACATTATAGTGACATGGATTATGAATAAGGCTCTAACATGGTTGACTTTCTCAAATCTTGTTTGTTTAAAAAAACATTATTTTGTGACAATAGATTTGGACGAACAAGGTGTAAATATTTTTATATATCTTATTTCCATCTCGGATTATGATCGCAAATGAGGAAAAGTTATTGAATGCATGAATTTATTTGTAATGATGGTTCAACAAGTAGATTATTTTTCCTTTAGTGGGGCCCCTACCTTCCTTTATTAAAACATTAAATGACACCTTTCTCTCTTATTAATATTTTCTAATTAATCTCTCCTCTTATACAAATCAATATTAATTTATAATTAAACTGTTAAACTAAATAATTGTTTGAGAAGGATCAAAAGAAAGAAGGATTTCAACAAAAGCATGAGAAAACAGATAAATGAAAATTCTAATAAGGGTTGTTCTGAAGGTGGCAAAGAAAAGAGTAGGAGGAATTGATTGGTGATATGTTCTAAGAGTTCAAAACAATGATGCAGATGTAACTTGAAGTGATCCAACCTGGTCTTGCGTTGTGATACTTTCTTTTGACATTATATGTCCATATATGAGTCTGAATTACATCTTGGACTTCCAAAAACTCCTCTGGTTCAGGTCCTCCCAGGGACCTGAAGAGATATTTTCAATTGTAACTCAGAGTTGATATTAATAAAAGGATTTCTTGATTTCTTCTCACTTACAAAATTGCTTAACTATTGTATTTCAAATTTGTCATTTATTCATATTTCAACATTTTTTCTATTGTATCTATCTTTATAATTATTTTATTTTGCAAACTCATTCCTCTATTTCTCTTTTAAATTGTATAATCTCAAATAAAATACACAAAAACTATATATATATATATATATATATAGAGAGAGAGAGAGAGAGAGAGAGATCCAAGAATCGTATTTCTTGGGGTCTGATTAAGATTTTGATAGACTATAAACCAATGTAATAATATTTCCTATCTCACCTAGCCTAATGAGATTCAAAAATGTATGAGTAAGGATAATTACTTTTTCTTTCATCAACATGCCATAGGTTACAAAGCTAGTAGAATTCTAGCAGTAAGTTAGCACTCACCGTGGAAGATGATGGATCTCCTGAGGAACTCTATAACAATGAAAGTGATGCCTGAGCCCGAAGGGTGAGAATAACAATGAAATAGACCTATAGAAGGGAAGATAAGAGAATATTAAAGTCTAGTGGACATGTTAGCAATTGTTTAGAGATGTTGAATACTAAAGAAACAAGTTGTTAGTCTTGCAAAAGAACCAGGTTGTTAGGCCTAAAGAGTGGACTCATGTTTTAGTTGCACTAACGCAACAACTTGTTGTTTTTTTGTTTCCCTCGTCATTTTTCAACCATCGAGTTTCCTTTGAGATCCGAGTAAGAGATATTCCCGTCCACATGTGCCAAAGATCATATTAAAAATTATGCAACTTGATGGATTGAGAGTAGTGAAGGGGGAACATTAGGAATGGTACAACCCAGTGCACTTAGATAAATGAAGGGATACATTCCTTGGGTTGCGCAAGTGTGTGGAAGAGAGATGGTGGAAATCAAGATAGTTGTAGGAGAATTCCAATGGGTTATGTATATGTTTTGGGCCGAAGTACTATGTATTTATGTTATTGGTTTAGAATGCTCGTGTGATATTAGGATAGAGAGATTGTATGTTGATTAATGGTCGAATGGCCTAGAACTATAATAGGTATGTACACCTGTACGGTTTTGTGCACTGGGAATAGTGAAAAAATAAGTGGGAGGGGATGCAACTGTTAGAAATAATAGATGTGCTCGTTTAACCATAGAAAATACAACAATATTGTCACCCAACCATAGGCCGAAGCCACCCCCAAGCACCTTAACCTTGACAGAGAATGATTATGAAAGAAAACCAATAGCCAACCAAGGATAATGCACCAATCAAAGATAACCAAGACTGATGAGAAAGTCCAACCATAACCAATAGAAAGTCTAAGCCTAAACCGAGAATACAGATTGTAGTAGTTACAGTTGCAGCTACTCCCCATACTTGCACACTTTCCCAGTCTCCGCAGTACACACTTATTCACTACTATAATTTTGAGTTGTGTGTATCAAATGAGGTCTGGCTACTTGTATTTATACTGTTTTTCCTGAGTTGCATGGGCTGAATTCTCATTTTGGAGGCTAAATACTTAATATTAAATATTTCCTTGACCGACTTTTCTTCTAGGGTTATGTTTAATGCTTTAGGGTTTCTTCTTACTTCCCAGAATATTCTATTCTTGTCAGGGTTACACGTGGAGGTAAATACCTCCCACAGCTACCATAATATCAACACTCCCTCCTAGCTAGGGAGGTATTGAAGAAAATGGTCTTGAGCACAAACATACCATTCAATCGGTAGCATCATCATAGCCATACATACTATCTCATGATTAGATCACAAGCACCATCATCACTATCATCTAATAACATAAACTGCATCATATTTCAAAGCCATACTCTATCTGAGTAATCAGGCATGATACTGAATAAGTCACTCACTCCATAGAATGGTACAAGGACCATTCTTCTAATCTAGACATACGTCCTATAAGAGTGACTATCCCAACAGATGTTAAAAGCTACGCCATGGACTACAGAGACCATTCCTATAAGAATGTCAATCTAGGACTATTTTCTAATCAATTCATATGTACCATAGAAATTCATCTCAACCTATATGCCTTAGAAAATATTGGTCCTGAACCATTTTCCCAATCGGCCCACAATATGTGCCTTTAGGAAAAATACTAGTGCATGATATGTCAACAAACTATCAACTTGGACCATTCTCCATAGAGAGAATACTTGTCCAACAAAAATATGTTCTATTTGGACCATTCTCCACCTGGAGAATGTCTATCCACAAGCAAACTGACTATCCATCTAGATGATAATCATTTTCAACACTATTGATAGTCTACATGGAAATAAAAACAATGCCATTGAATAGAACACAACTGTGTCTATCCATAGTAGTACACAACTACAATCTAGTGGTACACTACCACACGAAGTATCACATGACTACTCAATCAGTAACACATATTCACAACTAGTGAAACATATCCACCATAGTAGCATACATCTATTGTCTAGAGACATACAGTCTCCATAGAAATCATATCATCTGATATCAACCTGCACATAAAACAATATCATGATATAAACTGAGTCATATGGGCCATTCTTCCACTCACATCTGTGAGATCTGGAAGATAATCTACCCTCAGAAAGTAAAACATCAACCATGAGCTATCTGTACTATTCTTCTTAAGCATAGAAGAATAATTGTCCTAATTTCTGAGCCTGGACCATTCACCTAATTGGTCCATTCCTCTGGCACTAAACACAGTCCAACCTGGATAGAATGAGTCTTCCCTAGGGAATACTTGTCCCTAATTGTTGAACCTGGACCATTCACCTAACTAGTCTATTCCTCTGACACTAAACAAAGTGCAACCTGAATAGAATGATTTTTCCCTGGGGAATGACTGTTCAGACCATTTCCTAAGGAAATGATTGTCCAACACCAACCTCCAAAATAGAACATTCCTCAAAACTGCTCACAACTGTGAACTTCGAAAGAATGAATTCCTAGAGAGGAGGACCATTCTACTTGACCACTACTGAGAGTGATTTTCAAGAAGAATGATTGTCCTAGACCATTCCCCTACACTGGCCACAAGGGGAATCATTGTCTATGGTACATCAACAATATATTGAACCATTTTCATTATGAAAATGACCATCCGCTCTGGACCATTTTTCGAACTAGAAAATGTCTGTCCGTCATAAATCTCAAACCACTTTCCGAATTGGAAAGGAACTGCTCATCCTGGACCATTTCTCGAACTGAAAAATGATTGTCCATAAATCAATAACACATCAATGCTCCCTCCCAATCTAGGATTAATCTCTTCCTTTTTCAATAAGGAAGTTGTCTCCATGAGCTCCAACTTGTTCTCTTGAGTACGCAAGCTTTTTCATCTTGGACAAAGGCTTTACCAAAATATCTTCTATCTTCTCATCTGTGGAGATATATTGGAGAACCACTTTTCTTTTCTGGACTTCATCATGGAGAATGTAATGCTCGATCTCAATGTACTTCAGTCTATCTGGAACACAGGTTTTCTTTGAAGGCTTCATATAGCTCTGATCATTACAGTATATCATGGTTGGATTCAACACTTTTGTTTCCTGCTAGCTCATGACATCTTGGCAAGGCTCAAACTGGAACATATACAAGTGACACTTCTTCTGTCATCATGAGAGTTTGTCATGGATTAGAAATCCATCATCTTGGATTTCTAAGTAACCATTCTGATACAATATCTATGTTATAGAAAGTTTTCACCATGCTTTTGTTGTGCATGAGAGGCTCTGCACCAAGTTGTTTGAATCCATACAAGATCTTCTTCCATATGCATATAAGGGTCTCTTTTTGGTATACCTCAAAACCTTGAGGTTTCCCTGCATGCTCTTCTTTGTTAAATTAATCTGTTGAGAAGAATGATACTTACATTCATCTGATGTAAACTCCAACCCATGGATATTGCAGACAATATAATAGCTCAGGTAGAGGTATGTCTGGTTTACTGGAACAAGCTATCATCAAAGTCTTCTCCCTCCATATAGGAGAACCTCTAGTTATGAATCTTACAATGCTTCCATTCATAAGTCTTTCATACATTGTTCTTCATCACAACTTCCATTTCTTCTTTTTCATTGATCAGGGGATCAAATTTTGCTCAAAAATTCAAAGTGCTCGGAATCGCTTCAAACCGGATGAGAGCGTAGGCCTCGTCATTGCGAACCCAATGCAACTCATTTTGTATCAAACGGACATCGGGAGCGAGAGATATTGCAATCTGTTCATAAAGACAAACAGGCAAAAAAGGGACGCTGACTGTACAGTCCGTACAGTGACGTGGTAGGGTCGTACGACCGTACGATGATGTGTTAGGAGGTGACATGGCATATGCTGATTGGCAGGTGTGGTCGAATGATTGTTTGACACATGTCCTTTGGTGGCTAATGGTATGTTGACACGTGGCCCAATCCATGGGCTCCACGTGTCACTTGTTGTATGGATAAAACTTTGTCGTTGGTCGGAGTCGACCCCATGACCTCCAGGTAGGGGAATGACTTGGCACGAAGCTGCCAACCGGTGCACCACCGTGTGTTTCTTTTTATATAAGTGGAAATTTTTATGTTTAACATTGTATATGGTTCAAGTTTGGGCCGCGATCGGGCCGGGGCTTAGCCCCAGCCCTTGGTCGCGCACCACATAGCATATAACCAATGCTTATGTATATAAAATGCGTGCGGGTTTTAAATGTGGTTTGAATGGTTAAAGTTTTGTCCCGTGGCTATATGCCAACATTACATATGACCATAACCAAATGCGCGGGGAGTTGGAACGGTTCAACCGTTTAGCCCTTTTGCCAAATGCGTGCGGTCATATGACTCTTATGTGCCCAGGTGCTAGGCAGTTAGGGTTGGTGTGCCCTTAACCATCCTACGGTTTGCACCATTGGTGCGGTTGCGTCTGGTGCTGGGTTTTCATGCTATTTATTGTGTGTGAGCTAGGTTCATTTGAAAGGGGTGCAATTTGTAGATGCAGAGACAACAAGCTTGAAGGGGGAGACTTCCACGAGGCCTAACTTCTTTGTTTTTCGACCAATTGAGGTGCTGAAAGAGCCCAGACAGGGGGTTTTGGGATGCTCTGAAGCCATTGGGGAAATCGGTTTGTCAGTTTGAGCATTGTAAGACATGTTTTTATCACTTTTGAGCAATTAATAATAATGATCCATTGGAAGCTGGACCAGGAGATGTAGCCCAAGAGAGGGGTGAACTCCTTTATCAATTGTTGTGTTTATGTGCTTATGTTCATTGATTATGTTGTTGTCTATGTGTATTTTGCATAAGTAATCCCTTAATTTATGTGTTGAAAACTGATCCATTTGCTTTAAACACATAACATTTACATTGCAAATAATTTCAAGTATTTTCAAGTCTTCTTCATTTTTAGATCAAGTTGGTATCAGAGCACTGGTTTTTGAAGACTTGATTGTTTGCAAGTTTTGTTTCTGATGCTCACAAGGTTGAAACTCATAAGAGGAGAAGGTCAACTTGTGGAGCCAAATTCTCATCCGACAAGGAGGAAGCATAGAACATCACCGCAAGTTTCAGGGAGACATTCACCAAGCATGGCTCATGCAGAAAGTCATGAACGTGTTCCTGCCGAAGATGAAGATCTCAGAAAGGTTGTCATGGAGATGAGAGAGATGATGAAGATCTTGATGGAAAGGAACATA
>ML791402.1:317694-405214 GCA_009831015.1 Picea engelmannii
CCTTATATGCAGATGTATGCAGTTGTTAATGTTGAGAATTTGAAGTTGTATGAGCCTCCATTGATTGATGATCAAGGAGAGCATGTTCAGATTCCTTCCATAGATGATTTTTCTCCAGAGTATGTAACATAACTGTAGGAAGACACCATCCTTGATAGGAGAATGCGAACTTCAAAACGAGGAAATGTGGAGTATCTTCGAGTTGGTCTTAAAGGGATGAATCCAAGCAAATCCAAGTGGATTGAGGTTGGAAGGGTGAGGGAACTTTACCCTCATATTCACATAGACTGAAAATAGTCTTTTGGAGGTCCAAAAGCTTCCCAATGGGGAGGTGTGATCAGGGGATCAAATTTTGCTAAAAAATTCAAAGTGCTCGGAATCACTTCAAACCGGACGAGAGTGTAGGCCTTGTCATTGTGAACCCAACGCAACTCATTTTGTCTCAAACGGACGTCGGGAACGAGAGATATTGCAATTTGTTCATAAAGACAAACAGGCAAAAAAGGGACGCTGACTGTACAGTTCGTATAGTCCGTATAGTGATGTGGCAGGGCCATACGACCTTACGATGATGTGTCAGGAGGTGACATGGCAGATGCTGATTGGCAGGTGTGGTCGAATGATTGTTTGACACGTGTCCTTTGGTGGCTAATGGTATGTTGACACGTGGCCCAATCCATGGGCTCCATGTGTCACTTGTTGTATGGATAAAACTTTGTTGTTGGCCGGAGTTGACCCCGTGACCTCCGGGTAGGGGAATGACTTGGCACGAAGCTGCCAACCGGCGCGCCACTGTGTGTTGCTTTTTATATAAGTGGCAAGTTTTATATTTAACATTGTATATGGTTCAAGTTTGGGCCGCGACCGGGCCGGGGCTTAGCCCCAGCCCTTGGTCGCGTGCCACATAACGTATAACCAACGCTTATGTATATAAAATGCACGCGGGTTTTAAATGTGGTTTGAACGGTTAAAGTTTTGGCCCGTGGATATATGCCAACATTACATATGACCATAACCAAATGCGTGGGGAGTTGGAACGGTTCAACTGTTTAGCCCTTTTGCCAAATGTGCACTGTCATATGACTCCTATGTGCCCAGGTGCTAGGCAGTTAGGGTTGGCGCGCCCTTAACCATCCTACAGTTTGCACCGTTGGCGCGGTTGCGTCCGGTGCTGGGTTTTCACGCTATTTATTGCGTGTGAGCCAGGTTCATTTGAAAGGGGTGCAATTTGTAGATGCAGAGACAACAAGCTTGAAGGGGAAGACTTCCAAGAGGCCTAACTTCTTCGTTTTTCGACCGATTGAGGTGCTGAAAGAGCCCAGACAGGGGTTTTTGGACGCTCTGAAGCCATTGGGGCAATCGGTTTGTCAGTTTGAGCATTGTAAGACATGTTTTTGAGCACTTTTGAGCAATTAATAATAATGATCCATTGGAAGCTGGACCAGGAGATGTAGCCCAAGAGGGGGGTGAACTCCTTTATCAATTGTTGTGTTTATGTGCTTATGTTCATTGATTATGTTGTTGTCTATGTGTATTTTGCATAAGTAATCCCTTAATTTATGTGTTGCAAACTGATCCATTTGCTTTAAACACATAACATTTACATTGCAAATAATTTCAAGTATTTTCAAGTCTTCTTCATTTTTAGATCATTGATTGTTTTTAGTGGGTTCAAACCAAGATGGTAGTCTTGTGATTCTTGATATAATGACTAGTCGTTCTAGATTTTATTTCTCTCTTGGAATCTTCATGTTCTTCCTCATGTTTCTCTTTAGCTCTTGGGTCCATGGAGTTTTCTATAGATTCCATGCCTTGAAGATTCCAACTTCTTCATTTCATCATAGGATCATGAATGTGGATGGACAACCAGGGATACTTTAAGGCTTCTTTTCGAAGAAGACTTATTCTAAAGTCAAACTGAACATGTGATGATTTTCATGGCTGCTACCATCAATGGGAACATGGATATATACTTCATAATCCTCAATGGATCATATTATTTAGGATTAGCTCCCTCCTAATCCTTTCTTCATGTATGAATGCATGCTCTTCTCTCATAATTATATAATCGGCTCCCTCCATCTAAGAGAGTCAATGCTTATGTCTGCATCCTTATTGCCTTCTGCAAAGTGTCACAAGTCTTTTTCTAATTTCCTTTTGATTGTTGACTTCTTTCTGTTTTTAATTCTTCCATGTTTCTTCAAGTTTGATTCTTATTTCGGCTTATCTTGCAGCTGTTACTTATGTTAATAGCTTCCACAAGAATTGTTACCAAGGATTGTCAATGTACTTCATCTTTTTCATGTGTATTGCTTGACTTGTAGTCATTGTGATAGAAATTCTTATCTTGTTATTTTTCCATAGGTATTGTTTCTCTTTGAACATCTTATCTTTTAAGAAATAGATATGCAAGATATGTACAGAAACTATGTAAACATGGTATGTACAAGAATTATGAAGAATATTGTTACCTTGTCTTAGAAGAAGAAGTATGTTTTATCCTGCTTTGCCTTCTTTGAGGGTTCCCTTTCTTCGGCAACTGATGCTTCATGTGTTTCCTTCCTTTTCTTTAACTCAGGACAATGATTCTTGTAGTGGCCATATTTTCAACCATTGAAGCATTGTATTTTTGACATATCTTTCTCTTGATTTGGTTTCTTCCTTGAGCCAAACTTCTTTTTATTCCTGAAATTCTTGAACCTTGTTGTGAAGGCTTGATCATCATATTTCTTTTGGGGTTTCGCTTTTGCACTAATCCTTGATTCTTCTTGTGCAAAGCAATTCCAAAGTTATTCAAATGTGGGATACTCCTTTCTTGTGTTCATGCTTGCGGCAAATACATCCCATGTCTTGGGAAGGCTATTGAGTACTATGTTTACAAATTCCTTCTCTGAAATGATTTATTTAATATCTTGTATTTGATCCCTTAACTGAGATATTCTCACAATGTATGATGTTATGTTGTCATCATCATTCATTTTCATGTCATGAAGCTCATTTTTCAGACTCATTACTTGTCCAATGTTTTTGACTGAGAAGAGGTTTGTTAGGGCATCATACATCTTCTTAGATGAGTCAAGATGGGAGATGTAGGGTATCAAGTGGTATTTTATAGAGTCCACTATGATACTCATGGAATTGGTATCATTGTCTTTGAACTTCTCCATAACTGCAATGCTCTGAGGTTCTTTCTCTTTTCCTTCTTCGAACTGTGGTTCCACGATATTTCCTTTCACAATATTCAATACTTTATTCTTGACAAGGATGAGGTCAATCCTTGTCTTCCACGCTCTGAAGTTAGAACCCCCTTCTAAATTGTTTTCTAACTTCATAGAGTAAGTCATAATTGATTTGACTTGGTCAACCTTTGACTTTAACCAAAAAATCAAACTTGACGTCTTATCTTGCTGAGAGTATCAGGAGGTGCGCTAGGCTAGGGAACACTAGGCTATCCAAAAATCAAGTCAATCTTTTCACTTAAGGTGCCTCAACAAGGGGGTTAGGGTTTCGTTGTTGCAACAAAAACTAGATGCAACTATAACTGTAACTGAGCAAATCCTCCCAATCTATCTTCCAGCAGTTAGATTGTTCGAATATAGTGTGGGCCCATAACCTGTTAGAAATAATAGATGTTCTCATTTAACCATATACAATATAGAAATATTGTCACCCAAACATAGGCCAAAGCCACCCCCGAGCACCTTAACCTTGACAGAGAATGATTCTGGAAGCAAACCAATAGTCAACCAAGGCTAATGAACCAAGAAAATATAACCAATATTGATTAGAAAGTCCAACCATAACCAATAGAAAGTCCAGGCCTAAACTGAGAATACATATTGCAGTAGCTGCAGCTGCAACTACTCCCCACACTTGCGCACTTGCCCAGTTTCTGCAATGCACACTTCTTCATTACTGTAATTTCGAGTTGTGTGTACCAAATGAGGTCTGGCTACTTGTATTTATACCGTTTTTCCTGAGCTGTCTAGGCCGACTTCTCATTCTGGAGGCTAAATACTTAATATTAAATATTTCCTTGAGTCGGCTTGTCTTCTAGGGTTATGTTTAATGCTTTAGGGTTTCTTCTTGCTTCTCATATTATTCTATTCTTGTCAAGGTTACACATGGAGGTAAATACCTCTTACGGCTAACATAATATCAACAGTAACATCCCCAATTTTAATCCCCACAAATTATAATTTATTTTTGTAGTTGTGATTAGGATGGTGAGCCATATTGAATTATTATGGCCAAGGGCCAAGCAATGTAATATGCAAAGCACAATGATCATAAATAAAATGTGATGCCAGATGCAAAGGGGGCATGGAAAGAGATGGCGACTGAGTAATCCACAAGAAATGAGGGGTCTAGAAAAGGAGGATTTTGTATCCATGAGTTTAATTCCAAAAATCATTTCCCCTATTTTTAATTCTTGAAGTGAACCTTTTGATTTCCGTTGAATATGGAAGAGCCCAATCATTGAATATCTATAAGAGGGTGGGTGTAATTAATCACATCCCATAGTTATTGATAGTTGAATTGAAGTATATTCGGCTTGGGGAAAAGTGTGGGTGAAGCAAACATCAAAGAGGAGGAAATTCATATGGGTAGGGGTAGTAGTTTTGGATAGTCGTGTTTTTGCATGAACAAGAAGAATAAAACACAAAATAAGAGCGTTGGAGTTGGAGCAGTAATAGAGATCGAATTTTGGAGCATTTTTGGAGATGAAGACTAAAGAAGAAAGTTGTTAATATTGCAGAAGAACCATGTTTCCAGGCCTAAAGAGTGAAATATTATGGGATTTTCACTACAACAACAAGTTATTGTTGTTTTTTCTAGGTATTTTTCTTAGAAATGAGTTCCCTTGAGTTCCTAGTAGTGATATTCATGGTTACTTGTGCCAGAGAGGCCCTGGTAAACGGATGGGACACCCGATGGACTGATAGAAATGAAGGAATACATTCCTTTGGTTGGGTAGGTCGAGAGGAAGAGAACTAGTGGAAAATTGGGATAATTTTAGGAGAATTTCAGTGGGTTGTGGTATTTTTTGAGTTGTGAGTGGATAGTGAGAGACCACCCTCTTTTGTGGATTCCTAGCCCCAGCTTGGGGGTGACTTGTTGTTGAGATATGGAATAACAAGTCTATGGTTGGGTGGAATGTTCATACCAAGAAGTTGCTTGCAAAACTATTTTAAAAACGTAAGTGTTTTTATCTTGTTATGTGTTATATTTAGGAGCTAAATTGTTGTGCCTTAACTCCGTGTATGAGAATGTTTTATATGTTATTGTAATGATATTATTAGTTACACTCATGTGATTTTATCATATTATAGATGCATTCAATTAAATGATATTAGAAATGGTTAATATGTGTGTTTTCTTGTAGTTGTTAAGCTACAGGAGCCTGTTTAGCATAAATTATATTATGTTATGTGAATTTTGCAAGTAATGGACCTCAGTAAATCTAGGGAATGTTACAAGTTTTCTCATATAACATTGCTACTTAGTGATTTGGACTACATAGAGAACAAAATGAAACACACATAGAAATATAGTAGAGAGCATAGTAATATGGTGAAAACCCAACTTCTATTAATGTATAAAATAGTGGAATATTGTAGAACACAAACTAGCTAGAATGGTGGTAGTTTATCTTTAGAGAGAGAGAGAGAGAGAGAGAGAGAGAGAGAGAGAGAGAGAAATGGTGGCTATGCTCATTCACAAAATCTAATACAAGAGGACGAAAAGGAAAACCTTTTAACATAAAGCAAGAACCCTAAAGGTCCAAAACCCTTAACCTAGGAGGAAAACTTCCAAAAGGTGTTTTGAAATACCAAAAGTGTATTTTTGGGTGTTAGTTTCTACATCAAATTTCCGAGAATGTAACTTTAACATACAATCTATGTTTGGTGTGCATAGTAGCTTGTTGGAAACATCTAACTAAGGAAACCAACAAAAATAGTTTGCCGACAAAGTCAAGCTGGGATCGTTTTTCTAGAATGCTCATTAAGGACCTTAAAATGGACTTGGAATTTTATGACCCATAAAATTCCAAAAAATCATAACAAGGCTACCCAGATGAAGAACCATGTTAGGTCAATGGAAGAGGTGGGTGGCCATTGATATCCACTTGGATCACTTAGGGAAGTAATATCCTACCTTCCAATACATCGACAATAAAAACTATGCAATTTTGGTTCAAAATTTAATAATATCAATATTATTTTGGTAGATCTCAATATGACATGCTAAAAAATATAAAAAAAAAATATACCGTCATTTTTTTTCAAATTTCAATGGCCCCACAAACAACAAAGACAACAAAGGCCCCAACATGATCTTTTAGACTATAATTATTTTCTTCCATCTCGAGGCCTCTTACACTCATCACACTCGAACATAAACACTTTTTCTTTATCAATCCTCGTTGTATGAGAAATTATAGGTTCATAAATACTCTATTTACCATTCAAATGTATCCTTTACCTACAACCATCAGTTTTAATAAGGAAAAAATAATATATTTGTGTTACAAAATTTTTAGAAAAAATAATATACTATTTTAGTAAATATTTTAACTCTTTGATTCAAAGTATATTCCCTTCAAACTAATGTTGAGAAAATGTTATTTGTTTAATTTTTAATCCTTACAATTTCCTAAAACATAATGATATTCAATATTATATAATCTTATACTCTTTTGGGAAAAGATAAAAAAATACTTAAATTTTAATGGTGATTAAAAATAATCATTTAATAATAAGTAATCCCCGAGTTTCTCCACCTTTAGGTAGAGTTTGACAAAACCAATTTTCCAAGTTCTAATGATGCGGATAATGCAAACTTAAAACTTACCCTCTCAATAATATCCTATTTCATTGGAGAAATAATTATAAGTTTCTTTTCAAATTGATCGGGATCCTTCCAAACTATGTATAAGCGTCGTTTTTGTATATCTGTATTTAATGAATCCATTCAATTTCAAAATTTGAAGCCATATAATGTCAATTTAATCATAGACTCAATCACCACGTATGGTAAGTATGAGAAGGGTAGTTAGACGTATGGTAAGTATGAGAAGGGTAGTTAGTTTAATGAGTCAAACTAGGTCTAACTTTCAAAACATGTATATCACTCGATGTTGGGATGATCATTTCTTTTTAACGAGTCAATTTTTTATGGTGATACCAAGTCAAGGAAATAAAGAATGGCCTATACATTGAAATCTCTTTCAAAAATGGCTTTTCTTAGAAACCTTGTGACCAGTGAATTTACAACCAATATCTCGTAATAATGAACATACCATATTTTTCAATGTTGAATGGTTGGGTAGCATTCAAACCCACATTTCTTCACATTAACAATGTTAGTGTTGACTATCCATTTAAACTTCATTAAAGGTATCTCATTGTTATCACTCTATCATTGTGGCAGCTCGCAAAATTAATCATCCATACAAATTGAGTTATAGTTCTATAATGTATCATATACTCTATCAAGTGCACTTAGATAAGTATAAAAGACTATAATGTACCATATGTTGGGATTTGGTGACAACGAATTCTTTTAATGATAGATCTGGATTCTATTATTCTGCGTTGGTTACAACCAAATAGACCAAGTTAGAATATGGATAGGGATTGCATTTATTAATCAGTTTCTTGTGTGAATGTATAAATTCATGTAAGCTTGTAGAGGCAAAATGACTGAGTGTGAGAGACAGAGTGAGAACTTGCCAATCTGATGTAATCTCCGTGATTTGAATAATAAGACAACCGATGCCTATGCTTGGTGGACGTAGCCCAACGTTTGGGTGAACCACGTGAAATCCATGTGTCTATTATCTGTGTGTGATTGTTAATTATCATTGTGAATTGTGTTTTCCGCATTTGCAATTCTAACAAGTGGTATCAAAGCTGGTTGGAGGTACTTCAAATTCTCGGAGGAGCCGCAGAAGTGAAATATGTGTGAGGTGCGTCGATTTATACATCGTCGCAGGGCCCTCCTCTGGAAGGGTGCGATGACATACTACTCACACTTTATGCACGTTTGAAAACCCGGAATTTCCGCACTCCAGTTATGTATTATAGTGCGTAAATCTTAAAAGATCGCCACACTCCAAGTGAATTGTGAGGTGCAAACTCGCCACACTCCAATGGTAGCGTGAGGTGCGGAAATGCGCATGATTTTCTTCTTGAAAATTTTAAGGGATGGTTCTTTGGAAAAGTAAAGATGGAGGAGTTAATTAAAGTAAAAAGTGTTTTTTTAATTAAAGAGTCACGTGGGTGGATAAGTTAGAAATGTGAATACGGAGTAAAGCTTTTATTTATAAAAGTTTTTATTTAACTTTTTTATATATTATTAAAAGGTTTTATGGAAAATATATAAATTTTTATTATTATAAACTTTTTGTGGTTAACCTTTAACTTTATTTATTAAGGATCCACATTTAACCCTTATTTATTAAGGATCCACATTTAATCTTATTTATTATTCCTCCACATTTAAAAGGATTGTATAAGCAGTGGACATTAGGAGATTTTTTGCGCTAATGGCTAAGATGCAGAGTTTGAAGTTGAAAATTTCAGTGGTAAAAACAACTTTGAGCTTTGGAAGCTCAAGATGTGGGATTTACTGGTGCAACAAGGGTTGCAAAAAGCATTGGCAGGCAAGTCAAATAAACTAGCGGCCATGACGGAATGGTAATGGGAAGATTTGGATGTGGAAGCTCTTAGTACCATTCGTTTATGTCTAGCAGATGAAGCTCTGTTTAATATCGTAGGAGAGGATACAACATCAGGCTTTTGGAGCAAGTTGGAAAGTATATATATGACGAAGTCCTTGACAAGCATAATCTACTTGAAGAGACGGTTGTATAGTTTGTGGATGAAAGAAGGTACAAAAGTTGTTGACCATTTAAATACCTTTAATACCCTTATGTTCAATTGACTAGTATGGAAATTAAATTCAAAGATGAGGATAAGGCTATTACACTATTGTGTTTGTTGCCTCAGTCTTGGGATAATCTAGTCACCTCTAGCTTTAGCTCAGTAGATGTTTTAGATTATGACTCTGTTGTGGGAGCTTTGTTGGCTGAGGAGATGAGGAGAAAATCTAGTAAAGAAACCTCAACTTCAGAGGCGATGTTGGTCAAAGGTCGAACTAAAGAGCATAATGAGAGAAGTTTTTCTCGATCTAAGTCAAGACATAGAAAGGGTAATGAAAAATGTTGGTACTGTGGAAAAACATGACATCTCAAGAAAGATTGTTGGAAGAGAAAGGAATCTAAGGAAAACTCTATGAAGGAAGCAAAATTGGTTGTAACAAATTCAGGTATAATTGATCAAGTTTTATCCATTTCTAGTAATTTACAAAATCAGGAATAATGACAATTAGATTCAGGTACCTCCCACCACATGTGCTCACATAGAAATTGGTTCATTTCTTACCAATCTGTTGATGAGGGTGTAGTGTTTATGGGAAATGACATTTCCTGTAAAAATCTTGGGGTTGGCAGTATTAGAATCAGGATGTTTGATGGTATTGTTAGGGAATTAACGGATGTTAGATATGTACCTGAGCTTAAATCAAATTTTATTTCATTGGGAGTGTTGGATTCTTGTGGATATAAGTATACAGGTCAAGGTGGAGCTCTCACATTGTCAAAAGGGAATTTAGTAGTGATAAAGGAAACAAAGGTTGACAACCTTTATAAGCTGGAAGAGAGTACCGAAGTAGCATTTGAAGTGACAGATGTATCTTATTGTTTATGGCAGAAGCATCAAGGTCATAAGAGAAAGAAAGAATTGCAGGTATTGGTAAGCGGTAAATCATTTCCAGACTTAAAATCTTTGTTTCTGAATTCCTGCTTGTTTTATATCTTTGCAAGTTATGATGGTGGTATAAAGGGATGTTGTGTGTGGGATCCTACTTCTCACAAGGTCATCATTGACAGAGATATAGTATGTATGGAACGATCAAAAGGGTTGATTCAAGATCACAACGGTAAATTTTTTTGTATGCTAGATAATTCATTGTATGGCCTATTGGTACCCAGACAAATATACAAGAGGTTTGAATCCTTCATAGTGAGTTAGAATTATTCAAAGGGTAGGAATGACTAAACAGTTTATAGTACATTCACAGTCTTGATGCTATTTGTTGATGATATGCTCGATGCAAGATGAAGCATGGATAAAATCAATAAGAAAATGACTTAGGTGGACAGGACAATTCAGATGAGGAATCAAGGAGCAGCAAAACAAATTATGGGCATGGAAGTATACAGATATGGTAATGGTAAGCTGTGGTTGGAGTTCAGTATGAACATTGTAAAACCATTTTTTATCCCTCTTGCTTTTCCATTATAATTTTTCTTCAAGCATAGGTCCTGTCTATAAAGAAGAAAAGGTTATGTCTCGTGTAATTTCAGTAGGAGGTTTGTTGTATGTGATGAAATGGTTAAGACCAGATGTTTCACATGCTAATGATCTTGTCAGATACGTGACAGATTCAGGTGTTGCAGTGAAATGGGTGCTTCAATGTTTGAGAATCACAAATGTCACCTATAATAGTTACACTGAGATGGTCTGTGATAATTGTAATGTGTATTTTATAGGTGTTTTGGATAGGAGGAGATATATCACTAAATGTGTCTCACAACACAATTGTGGAAGACATGTTGGAGGTGAAGTGACCCCTCAGGAAATCCAAACTCGTGCAAGTCACACAGACGAGATCATGAAACAAGTTTTATTAGAGAAGTTGTAGTGGTGCTTGGCTTCTCTTGGCTTGCAGAAAAGGTGATGAACAAAAGGAAGGAGCAAGGTATCAGGTTAATTGTTGTCAAGGTGGATATTGTTGGGATTTGGTGACAACGAATTCCTCTAATGATAGATTTGGATCCTATTATTCTGCATTGGTTACAACCAAATAGACCAAATTAGAATATGGATAGGGATTGCATTTATTAATTAGTTTCTTGTGTGAATGTATAAATTCATGTAAGCTCGTAGAGGCAAAATGACTGAGTGTGAGAGACAGAGTGAGAACTTGCCAATCTGATGTAATCTCCATGGTCTGAATAATAAGACAACCGATGCCTATGCTTGGTGGACGTAGCCCAACGTTTGGGTAATCCACGTGAAATCCCTGTGTCTATTATCTGTGTGTGATTGTTAATTATCATTGTGAATTGTGTTTTCTGCATTTGCAATTCTAACACCATGTACCCTATCAAGTGCACTTAGATAAGTATAAAAGATTGCATAGTTGATTGAAGGGAATTGGCCACGTTTGTTTAAACATGGGCATTTTGGGCAATATTTCCATGTTTCTTAGTGTTTATTAAATTCTAGAGAAGGTAAAAACAAAATTGTTCACCTCCACCAACCAAAATAACATGTTTAGTTCAATTCAAGGCTTTCATTTACTTCCAAATATACATTGCCTAGATAATTTCATATATTGGAAGGAAAGAACTAAATTAGATTTCTCCATGATTTAAATTCCTAAAGTTGTTTAAAACTTGAAAAGAAACAAACTCAAAGATAAATTCTTTGGTATATTATTGTCTAAAATGAACTTCATTGCCCTTGTTTTATATTTTCATCGTTAATTTTATTTATTTATTGTTTCATTAGAAGCAACCTTGAATTTCATAACATTGTGAAGTTGAAAAACATTCTTGATTTGCTTCTTTGGTGCCTGAGTAAGATCAACATGCACTTTCCCACAAACAAATTTGCATTAGAAGGTCTAGTTTCCTAATGTGCTAAGGAGTATTCTTCGTATACACCAAAATGTTAGATTAATTAGATATATAGAAACTATAAAAATATAAGACATAAGAGAGTATATGATTAACATAAGTTTCAAAATGGAAATGGAACCCAATGTTAACAATAAACCACAAACTATCAGTATAGAATACACATCATTATTGAAACTCACTTTCTAAAAAACGTGACTAAGTTGAATAATACTGAAAATCATCGTAAATTTTGGTAACAACAGACTCATAAGCACTCCAAACTTCCATATCTAGAAACTTAAACAAATACAAAAAATCATAAAAACTAGAATCTAAGATAAGAGGCTATAATAAATCAATGTATAGTCAACTAATTGTTGCATAGGAATAAAAGTATTAATAATAACTTGTAGGAATTATAAAGTTACTAAAGTCACTGGTTTTGGCACCCATGAACGACAAACGACTCTGTGTTTTGATGGGAATGTCTCATAGAACCCTCTCGACTGGTGTGAACTTCGGTGCGTTGATAGGACTATCTCTTTTTTAGAAACTGTTGGACTGCTCCTACCACTCTCTTGGCGTCTTGTGGGAGGTATTTACCAGTTTTCAAGGCATTTCACCTAGTAAGCAGTTATCTGTCTTTATACTCTTGACTTCAGAAAGCTCTACCCGGAATCCATCTTTTGAGCTATTGTTTAAGCTTTATTTGTTGTCTCCAAGATCACTGTTTTCCTGACGCCTTTCTGATCATTCTGACCTCCTCTGCGTGCCTCTTTGTTGCTCTACTCTCTCTATTTCCTTCTGCTTTCCCTTTGACTTTCCAGTAAGGATGGGGCCCCTCCCTACTGACTGATCCTTTTGTCTTTCCCATTTTCTCCCTACTCCACGTTTGGATTCTATTGAAGCTTCTCAATGGAGCCTAAGTGTTCGAATCCTTCTGCAGAGAGCCTGGGAGACCCTTGGGACCACCTGAAACTCCTAGCATCGATAGATGACCTTTGCACTAATCACTTCTGTTTTAATAATCGTTATGGCGCCCTTCCACATTTGAACTCCAGTCCCACACTTCCAACATACACTGCAAATATGACACATCTGTCTGCAGCTCCTGTGAGTGTCGAAACTTCTCAGACCCATATAGAAGAAGCTCAAGCTAGCTCACCTGACAAACCGAAGCGAAGTCAGGAGGGGATAAAACAACTTGGAACAGGATACGGGGGGATTTTTTCTCTACCAGGAAGCAGGATCTCAGATGACTCACCCTCTTTCAAAAATCCTGGCCTTCGTAAGAGTCCACAAAAGGTTTGGAAACCCAAGAGAATACATCCCAAGCTCATACTTGGAATGGATATTGAACTTTCAGAAGCTTGCAACCTATCCCTATGCGCTTTAGTAGGGCGGTTCGCATATAAAGAAAAGTGTAAGCAGAAGCTTGAAGATTGGATTGCTAATACCTAGAAACCAATCCTTGGCTACCTGCCCAAGTTACATCTGCTTCAACATGGATGGCTAGGTTTTATCTTCAAGACACCAGAAGACACTGCATTGATCCTGGGAAGCTTCTAGCCTATCGATGGGGGAAGTCTCATGCTCAAACGCTGGAGACTTGGCTTTAACCCTTCCACGGAATTCTTTAGCCACAGGCACATCTGGGTACTCCTTCCAGGCCTCCCATTGCAACTCTGGAACTAGCGAGCTCTCGAACTTATTGGAGCATCCTTAGGACGTTTTCTAAAGGTGGATTCAAACTTACTAGAGGCATCAGACAGAAGATTGGCGAGGATTTATGTGGACATAGATATTCGGGTTGTACTTTCTGAAGTCTTGGAGATAGACTGGCGTAGTCAACTTTACTCTCAACGACTGGACTACCTTGGTATTCCGTTTCGCTGCTCTTTCTACCACAGAACTGGCCATTTGCGAAGGGACTGCTCAAAGTTCCCCCCTCCTAATGCGGTCTTGGATCCAGTGGAAGAGACGAAGTTCAATGGTTACATCTCTTCACCAGAACAGCCAGCGGAGGCTCCCTGTCCTCGAAGGGACAACTCTACATCGGACGACACATTAGTGGGTAAGATCCAACAACTCTTTCCATCTCTTTAAAATACCTTCTCAGCCTGGGACAGGCTCTTCATTATTGAGCAGGCTGACATTATTATGCCTTCTGACCCCACGATTTCCCTACCAGCTCAACCTATCTCTCCACCTTTACCCACCTCTACCCTGCCAAACCCATCTGAGCCTTTTCCACCAATCATCACCAACACTACTTACCCCTTACTTTTTCCTGCAAGAGAATCGGAGACCGACCCTATAACAGTTTTAGAAGATTCTCCAGATTCTATCACCCTAGCTGGCTATAAAGAGCCGACCTAATCTGAAACCCAACTAGATACCCTACTTTTGGATGCTACCCCTATTACCTCTCTTCCATTTGAGTCGATCCCCATCCATACCTATCATGGAAATAATCTTGTTCAACCTACCATACAACGCTCTGATATTCCCTAATCTTCAAGAGTTTTTCCTTCACCGGAGCTGGATCCTACCTGGTCAAGAGGTATTGGGCTTGAACTTTCGCCACTAAAAACTCGCAGTGCGCGAAAGAGGACAATGGTTGGATCGTCGTTAATGGTATCTACCAATTATGTTCCAACACAAGGGGCACTTAGAGGTTTAAAATCCCTTGCTAGAGGGAAATCATGATCCTTTTATCCTTCAACATCAGAGGGGTCGGAGGACCCCTGAAACAAGCCTCCATGTGAAGACTCCTTGAGAAGACTCAACCGTCAATCATTTTCCTACAAGAAACACGGGTGGATGCTTCAGTGGCCAGGGTTTTTTTGCATCAGTTTCATCTGAGCTGGTTGTCCTGCGTAGCAAGTTCTGTGGGAAACTCGGGGGGCCTACTGGCCTCTTGGGACCCTACCATTTTTTACCTTTCTCCGATGGTCAGTCCAGGGGGAATTTTACTTTCTGGGAACTGCCTCGAACTCAACAGACCTATCAATCTGATCAATGTATATGGCCCATGTGCTGACCGTAAATATTTCTGGCAGCGACTTGATGATCTAGGCTTACTGGAGGCAAAGAACCTCATACTCGCTGGAGATCTTAATTTAATTACCAGTCCAAAAGAAATGTGGGGAGAAAAGGCGTCGATTGATCCACTATTAAGATTTTTTAAACATATTTTTTATAAAAATGCTTTGATTGACATGAATCCAGCAGAGCTCCTGCCTACTTGGAGAAACGGATGTCAAGGACCAGCAAGTATTGCTAAAAGACTTGACCGATTTCTTATTGCAGAGGGGCTACTCTTGCCTTCCTACTGTAGCTGCGCTTGGGTAAATCTACCCTTCCTATCTAATCATAAGCCAATCTGTTTACAGATAGGGGAAGGTCATTTTGGAGCGGGACAACCCTTCAAATTTAATTTGTATTGGCTGAGGGAGACTTCTTTTATTAATCTGGTCAATTCGGTTTGGAAGGACTGTTCTCTCACGGTGCCTGGAGATGCCCAAGGGAACTTGATCAGAAAGCTCACCAAATTAAAATCACAGACTATTCTTTGGTTAAAGGATAAAAAGGAACTGGAACAGGTCGAACTAAACAACATCGATCTTGAGCTGGAAGACCTTCTATTACAAAAGCTATAGAATCATATCCGCGCGGATCTTGACTATAAGATTCATTGTCTGGAGGAAGCCCGGAACAAACATCTTCGGGATGATGAGGAAATATGGCGATTGAAAAGTAGAATGCTCTGGCTGGCTGGAGGGGATAAAAATACGCGCTTCTTTCACCGAATATCCTGCTCCCGTCGATCAAAAAATCACCTCTGGGATATAGAAGATGAGAATGGAATTCTACACCATTCACAGGAAGACATCAAATCGGCGGCCTTCAATCATTATAAAGTTTTTTCCAAGGAAACTCTAGCACCTTCACTAGCATCTCAGACAACAACAACTAGCCTCTTCCCAAAGATGGTTACAACTGAGGAGGCATTAGCTTTAGAATCCCCCTGTACAAAGGAGGAACTTTTAGAAGTTATCATAGGTTTTAAGAAGGAGAAAAGTCCAGGACCCGACGGCTGGTCGGTCGAACTATACCTTCATTTTTTTTATCTTATGGGCCAGGACATCCTGGATGTCGTGGAAGATGCGAGAAGCAGAGGAAAAGTAAACTCTTATCTAAACAACACCTTTATTGTTTTGATTCCTAAATCAAATATTCCCAGGCAGTTTAAAGATTTATGTCCTATATCACTCTGTAACCTTTGTTACAAAATAATCTCAAAAATCATTGCCAGAAGACTTCGTACCTTTCTCTCCCGGGAACTTTCTGAAGAACAGCTTGGCTTCCTAAAAGGAAGACAGATTCTTGACGTCGTTGGAGTTGCACAAGAATGCATACACAACATAAAGACAAAAACACTGAAATCCATTCTTCTAAAGGTGGACCTAAAAAAGGATTTCGATTGCATTAACTGGAACTTTCTGCATCTCATTCTTATACAGAGTGGCTTTGGCGTCATTACAACGAATTGGATAATGGGTTGTATCTCCTTGGCCACTCTTTCTATTCTGATCAATGGTGAAGCAACAAAGGCTTTTCACTGTGAGAGAGGGCTCCATCATGGATGCCCACTCTCACCTCTTCTCTTCATTTTGATCCTGGAAGGACTTAGCATCTTACTCAAGAACAAACAAGCAGATGAGCTTTTGAAAGGAATAAAAGTCACAGGACTGACACATATATTGCATATCCTTTTTGTAGATGACGTGTTGATCTTGACAAATGCTAATCTTGTTGAATGGACCATCATTCATTCTATCCTAATTTCCTTTTGTGTTGTTTCAGGTTTAGAAATTAATGTCACTAAATCCATCTTCCTGGTTTCGAATGATCAGGATACTTTGCAATCAGAATTAAAAAAGTTGTTCGGAATTGGTTCCCTTGAGATATCGGAGGGATTTACCTATTTGGGATACTTCTTAAAATCCTCCATCTATACAAAAAAAGATTGGATTTGGCTAATTGACAAATTTAAAGGAAGAATACACAACTGGAAAAACAGATTGCTCTCTATGGGGGGTAGGTATGTTCTGATAAAATCTATATTGGAAAGTCTCCCGGTATTTTGGATGGCTTTAGCCCACATCCCTGCTTCCGTTTTGAATATTCTTCGTCAACTCATTTTTTCCTTCCTTTGGACTGGAAGTAAGAAGAACAAAGGTTTTCACCTCAGCAAATGGGAGGTTTTATCCAAACCAAAGATGATGGGAGGTTGGGGCCTTAAAAATCTACCTCTCTTTTACAAGGCGCTCTCAGCTAACACCCTTTGGAGAATTTTAACAAAACCTGGCCTATGGAGCAGAGTAATCAAAGCTAAATATCTCCATCAACTACCGGTTCACATTTGGATCAGATTCGCCTTGGTTCACCCTACAAAAGGCTCACAGTCCTGGAAACATCTCTCATCCTCCCTTCTGATCATTTTACAATGGCTTTCGTGGAAACCAGGAAATGGAGGCTTGATAGAAGTCGACAGCGACAACATTCTGGGATTGGGAAAAAAAGCCATGCTCTCACCTTCTCTTCGCGTGCACCTACAAGATAAGAGCCTCATCTTCTTGCATCATTTCTTTTGTCCGTCCCAAGGGGGACCGTTAGGTGACACATGGCTCAAAGGATCGGACCTCCAACTGGACTCTGAGTTTATAGTCGAATGGGACGGCTACATCCATCTTATTAAGGAAACTGGTGTGTGACTACAAGATAAGCCAGATACCCTCATCTGGACGGGGGGAGACTATTCTGGCCAGCTCAACGCAAAAAAATTTTACCAAGCTTTGGCATCAATTATCTGGAAACCATTAAACGACAACTGGAGACAGAGGATTTGGAGGGACGATTGCCCATTGAAGCTCAAACTTTTTGCGTGGTTCCTGATCGAAAACAAATTATTAGTTTGGGAAAAGTTGCAAGCACGAGGCTGGGAGGGCCCGAACCGTTGTATCCTTTACAAACTTTCCAGTGAAACTGCTCTCCATGTATTCATTCATTGCTCCTTCATCTGCTCGATCTGGACTATTCTATCTTCGGCGATAAAGTTCTCCTCTCATTGGTCGGGTACCAGTGTTCTCGGCTTCTTTCACAATTGGTTCATTAACAACAGAACTCATACAATGCTCCCTATCCACCTTTGATGGCAAGTCTGGAAGGCCAGGAATGCAACAATTTTTAACGAAAAAGACACCATCAATTCAAAGAGTGTCAAACCACATTCTTGCTGAGACGATCAACTCAGGTAAGATAGTAAAGTCTCTGCCACCCGTTCGACACACTTTTATCTTCCCAATTGACAGGGTTGTGGCCTGGTTCGACGGAGCCTCACAACAAGGAGACACTCTTTGTGGATCCGGGGGGGAAATTTCTTTAAACCCCCACACCTGCATTCGTTGGACTTTGAATTGCGGACAGGGATCTAACATGAAGGAAGAACTTTTAGGTGCATGGGCATCTCTCGTTTTGGCAAGCCGCCACACCGATGAGCTGTTACTTCTTGGAGACTCTAAACTTACTATCGATTGGCTGAATGGACTTGCTGACTTCCAGGTGGCAGTCCTTGATTGCTGGAAAGAGAGAACCAAAGATGCTACACAACTGTTTAGAAAGCTCTCTTTCAAGCACATTTTCCAAGAGTAAAACAGCGAGGCAAATACCCTTTCTAAAAGAGCATTGCACCTTCCATCGAGCCAAATCTGTTTTACAATATGGGAGGATGGCAACGAAGGACCAACCTACAAGATTAAGCTTTGATTTGTCATCTTCAATTCCATTCTGAACAAACATTGATCTGAAAGCCAATCATAGATGAGAATTCGATTTGATAGTCTGGATAGTGATGGATTGATCCAAGCATTAAGCATTTCCTCCTTTGTGTGTTGTCTTTCGAGAAGACGGTTTTTGTAAATTTTTATATCCTTATGAATATAAAGAGCATTTTTTTCTCGTGGAAAAAAAAAGTTACTAAAACAATTACATGTGCATCTTTTTTGCATTCTATTATAAAATCCTCAATAATTTTTACTTGATTCAAAATACATACCAAAGAAGTTAATGTTGATCCTACAACTACTTTGTGAATATTTTATCAAGCATGCTAATAACATGGATATGTGTAGTATTTTTTTGTTAAAATCATTTACATTTGAAAACAATTACATTAAATGTGATTTCTCATAGGAGTTCACTGAAATATGGCAAAACTACCCTATTTCATTTGTCAATAAGTGAAGTAGTGTGGTGATACTCTATGTTCCATATTCTTGGAAGTAGAAGGAAAAAGAAAGAAAAAAGTATGAGATATCATTTTAGGGTTTTTGGAAAATATAAAATAAAACGAGATCCCTAAAATGAAAAGAAAAACAACAAACCAAAACTATCAAAATAAATAAATAAAATGTTGAAAAGGAAGATTGGAAAAATAGGTGGATCTCCATAGAGGTTTTTCCTTGTTGTTAGTTTAATTTCCTTGGAGATTGTCCTTTAAAAAACCCTAGACCCTATTCAATAGCTCTTCTAAAAAAATATTCAAGGTTTCAACATTTTATTTTCTTATTAAACTTATGAGTGGTAGAACTAACTCCCTTATTATCATTGACAACCAAGTTTACTCGATATCCCCTGAATTTTGAGGTAGATGCCACCAAATAGAACAAAAATAGAAATCCAATTATAGAAAGAATTTCTTATTAAACTTATTAGTGGTAGAACTAACTCCCTTATTATCATTGACAACCAAGTTTACTCGATATCTCCTGAATTTTGATATAGATGCCACCAAATAGAACAAAAATAAAAATCCAATTATAGAAAAATAAGACTAGAGGTAAGGGATTGATTTATTATATATAACCAAATAAAAAATAAATAACATCAAACAAAATACTTCATCTAACCATATTTGTTGATATTTCATTTGGTGTTCAAAACTCCCACCACATTAGAGGACATTTATGTTGTTTTTGGGATAGCAATGCCTTTTGATTATGTGTTTCCATTATAGAACATTTCTAATTTTTTTTTTAATAATAGTTCCTTTTAATTATGTATTTCCATTGTAGAACCTTCTAATTGTAGAAAGATAAGACTAAAGGTAAGGGATTGATTTATTATATATAAATCAATAAAAAATAAATAACATGAAACAAAATACTCATCACACCATCTTTGTTGATATTTTATTTGGTGTTCAAAACTCCCACCACATTGATAATGTATTATAAGACATTTCTATTGTTTTTTTTATAGTAGTGCCTTTTGATTATGTGTTTCCATTATAGGACATTTCTATTTTTTTATTTTATAGTAGTGCCTTTTGATTATGTATTTCCATTGTAGGACCTTCCATTTTGTATGTATATCTTTTAGAAATATAATCTAGTCAAGCTCTTAGAAGTATTGTAAGTTTTCAAGTCACTTATTTACCATTTGTTGTTGCAAGTGATTTGGAAATATTTCACCCCTTCTTCAATCATTCATTTCCCTTTTTCTTCATGAATGTATCCTAAGGAGGCATTTGTATTATGTTCATAGGTTAAGTTCTTAGCATTTTGTCACTGTATATTTCCTATGGTATATGTGTATTAGGTGGGGAAATGAATTTGAGGAAAGATTGTATTTCTAATTTGGCCTTTGGATTATAGTTGATGATGTATTAAAATTATTTTAAACACTATACTTGCACATTTGAATCAATGAAGAAAGATATTTTCCCAATCCTTTGACTTATGGTAGATATGTTATAAGTGAGGATTTCTTCTCATGGTTGTTATGATGTACCTTAGATATGAAATTTAAATTTATATCTAATAACTATCTTAAAATGCCCCTTTATGTAGTAGTTGAAGATGTCTGTGAAGCTTAAAAAAAATTGGTGTGATGTGCACAATGTGTGTGATAGATATAATAGGCCTTACTTGTAAATACCAGGATGAAGAATAACAAATTTTAGATGGTTTATTATTATTAATCAATTTTTGTCTTTTTTGGGAAAAAACACTTTTATTGAGTTAATCAAAGATTTTTATCTTGATGTCAAGAAATGTTTGCAACGATTATGATAAGAATATGAATACAAGGTTTGTAATTTTCATGGACAAGATTGTTTTGGTTCTTGGCTAGGATAATTTTATCATTGCCTCATTAATGAAGACCCCACAGACCACAATGCAGAGCATTGACAATCAAGTTTGCAATGGAATTTCTTCTTGTAGAATATAGTTGGGAATATGGCCTTTAGTTCTTAGATAGAAATCCAAATTTAAATTGCACACACAAAAAGATTGAATGTGTAGAAATGAGTTATGGGAAGTACACAAAGGAGGGTCTTCTCCATTTTAAATGAAATTATTTGCTTGTGATGTGACCAGATCATTATGAGGATAGCTCTTATCTTGTTGTAAATATTTGTTGTGGTCATCCTCTTATTGGTTCAATCCTTTAAATATTGAGGCTTGATCCAAGTGAAACTATAAAATGCACACATTTATGGAATGGTTGAGAGTGAACAAATTCCAGTAGTTGGAGCATGGATCTCTATAAGTTATGCTAACATGTATAGTGGAAAAACTAAAATTAATAAAGGGCGATTTGGATTTCATCATTATATAATTTTTCATCTATATCGATACATTATGGGTGGAAAAAATGGAGGAATTGGCTTGTAGGGGCCATTTTAGTGGTAGGTCCCAGTTTGGAAATTTAGGGTTTAAAACCTTCCCAAGCCATGTTGAGGCATCAAATGAAATGTTTGGGGATAAAACATTTGTGAGAATAGCTCCCAACCCCTTGAAATTATTCTACACATTGATACCTTTCCAACAATGAGAAAATCAACTCAATCAAAGATCATGTGCATAAGTTATACCTTCTACAAGTTGACCTTCGTTGTTGACCACCATGGTATGACTCGATGCAACATTACCCCCCATTACTCACACACATGGGGCTAGCCACATGTGAAATTTCAAGAAGATCTGAGAAGGTCCACAACCTTATCACTAATTGAGGGTTCAGGATGAAAAATCCCTAACCCTAGAAAACTATTGAGCTATGTTAAATGCCAAGCCAATAGGAGGAGAAAGGGTTCCATTATTTTGTATTGTACTTGTTTCATAGTTGAGAAGATCATTTAGGAGTGGTATTTTAGAGAATAAAAAATGAGGTAGGATATTTTGTAGTAGTTATTTAGTAGTGTCAAAGGAAACTCCATAGTGAGTGCCCCTTTCTTTGTACTTTCATTTCATAAATGAAGTAAAGAGAGCAGATCATAGGCCCCACCTTCTCACTGAGTTTTCTCCCATATCAATTTTTCTAGGTGATCCAGGAGGATTCAGGAATTCTCACAGAGGTCCAGGAGGATCCATAACTCTCATAGAGGTCTAGGAGGATCCATAAAATCTCAAAATTTGACCATCTCAAATTCTCTCAAAAAATACATCATCACATAGAGCTCGGTCATAGCTTTCCAAGGTGCCACATGGCACACCGTACATCTGACTGGGCGAGGTGACTTGGCATCCACATGGCACAGGTGGACCAATTGTGTGTTGACATGTGCAACTGAAATACCAATGAAAGGTGGCCACATGGAAGCCTCCAATTGTCCATTTATGGATAAGGTCATTTAAAATTTTATTGGGAGTCTGGACGATCGAACCCATGACCTCCCATAACCTTACACAAATGACCTTACCATTACACCATACACATGAGACTTAACCCTATATGACAACAAATATATTTAGACTTTGTTAAGTGTTTAAATGGGTAGAAAAAAGGGTCCAAAACCATAACCTATATTTGTGGAGTGGGTTATACCATATATGTCACCGCATATAACTAATACCAATATAACAAAACAAAACACAAAAACCGATGGTCTGTGGGGATTGATCCCCTGAATTGTCACATAATATGCCAATGCCCTAATCAATGCACCATTGGGACCTTATGTTATGGGGATTCCGCCAAATTTAGAGTTAAGTTTCCCAAATTTTCACATGGAGGTTGGGACCTTGGCCTCTTTATGGGCATGCAGACCAAGGTTTGCACACAGTCTGAGGAAAACACACATATTTAGGTGTCATGGATCTCATGGAGAAGGTACGGTATGGATAGTGCATCAATTGGCATGCCAAATATTGCCTAAGTTTTGGTGTTGCATAGATTTGTGTGCCATGAGGTATTTTGTCCGCATATAGGAGTTCAATGGTGATGTTATTTTTGTGCTAAGATGTCGTATTTAGAAGTCTTAGTCCAGATTTCCATTAATGAGTGCCATAGTGCATCGTTTGACATGTAAAAAGGGTGAAATTGAGCCAGTTCAATATATGGTAGACTTTATACTCATTTTTGTCAAAATTTCACATGGAATTCAACAACAAACTCTATATTTGAGTTTGAGCAGTGGAATTAAAGAGTGAATTCAAATTGACTTTGTAAGTCCATTTTGTAATGTAATTTGACATTTTGAGATTACGAGGAGCAATTTTTATTGGTGAAAGGGATCTTTGAAGATGAAGGAAATTATGACATTAATGTTGTATAATTTGAGTTCTTTTATTTTCTATTGATTTATCTCATAATTTTCAAATTAATCATCATTTTATGAGGTTTTGGATAATAAGATGATCTAGGTGGATATGGGTGGCCACCCACCTTTTCCAACTGGCTCAAAATAATTTTCTGGCAATTTTGGTAATCTACTATTTTTAGCAATTTTTAACTTCTAGGGCCATTTTGAGGCCCTAAACGATGTTTTTTTGGGAAAAAAAGTTTTAAATATGTAAGTTCCTTCGATATTGCACCTAAAATGAATCTCCTCGATGCTACCATTCCAACGAGCTATCATACGCCTAAAACGGAGATCGTATGCAAAAGTTACGACCCCGGGAAGTTGATGTACTAACCTACCCAAACGGGGCCCACATGACTTTTGACATCTCATCTCCTAGGGTTAGGTTTTTGGAATTCTAGGTTTTTGGAATTCTTGTCTATTGTAAAAAGGCCTTCATATCCTCATTGTAATCATCTTCTTGTGAATGTGAGTAGCCATCACATCTCTTCTCAGAGATAAGTTGTCACCATTCTAGCAAGTCTTTCACTCTGTATTTTTACAATCTCTGTACATTTATTTCATTAATAGAAATTATGTATTATTGTATCTCTGTGTTTATGGTTTCATCTCTGATACATTTATGTTATATTATTTCATATCCTCGATATCTCTGTGCATTTCTTTATTATATATCCACTCTCATTTTGTGCCAAAAATAATCCGAATCAGTGGTATTAAAGCAGGCTGCTCTTGATTGTTTTTTCAGTGCATGTCCCCGACGAGGTCTGAGTATAGAAATTTGGATCTAGAGATTCTCTCTCTTGAATACAATTTCTCTCTCATGCCTAAGAAACCCTCCATGGAAGAAGAAAAGAAAAACAACAGAAAAGATGATCTTATCAATATGTTGCTTGAGCAAGCTCTCACGTGTCAGAGGGACAAAATGACGGAGAATTTTTCCCACATCCTTCAATGCCTTTCGATAGCAACAGACTCATCTTCATCAAACATCCACTTTGGAAGCACCTCTCCTTTCAAGGTATAGGTTAATTTTTATATTCCCGTATTTGAAGGTCAAATAGATGCAGATGCCCTAGATAAATGGTTAAATCTGTTAGAAGGTTATTTCTCTGTTCATAATTTTTTCTATAGGGAAAAGATCACCTTCGCACTCCTCAAATCTCTCCTTCGTGTCAAACATTGGTGGGAAACTTGCTGGGAGCAAAGTTCCACAGAGGAGTCTGCAATATATGGGGTCGAACCCACTTGGGATTTTTTTTGTGGATGTGGTAAAGGAACAATATTACCCTGTTGGCAACTATGAGGACTAGTACATGAGACATACCACACTACGACAAGAGAGGGGCCAAGCAGTTCCATATTTCACCAATACCTTCCATACCTTGTGCACCAAGCTAGGTATCAAAGACTTTGAATGACATTTGGTTCGTAAATACCATGGGGATATACACAGATACATCCGAACTGAAAAGGATTTTTTGGACATCTCATCACTCGGTGTTGCGTATCGATATGATGTCAAAATAGAGAAAAAAATTAAGCACTGGAACAAACGAGAGTTTGGGTCTGCAGATCTGCAACAACCAAAGTTTGACAAAGACAATCATAACAAACAGTTTCTCAAAAACCAGTCTAAGCCATAGGAAAAGAAGGTTCACAGGAAGACAAAGAAGGACACCGAAAAATGGTGTGATTTCCACAAAGGCCCATGACACAACACCGATGAATGTCTCTCAAAAAAATCATTGGTGGTTGCAAAGACAAGGAGCCGAACCCTGATTTGGAATCTGATTCTGAAAATACTGGTAAAGGATAGATAATTGACGTAGACCCCATTTCTATTGTTGCAACCACAAAAATTCAACTAGAAGAACCAACAGATCCTGAAGAGGGGGAGCACCTTTTTCATTCACAGATGTGGGTGAAGGGGATCTCGTTGCATTTTATTGTTGATAGAGAAATCCAAACGAACCTCATCTCAGCAAAGGTCATCAAATAGTTGGGATTTTCGACAACACCACACCCACATCCATACAACATCAGGTGGCTTCACCAAGGATGAGATCTTCATGTCATCCAACAGTGTCAATTGTCATACGACATCCAGCCCTTCAAGGATGAGGTATTATGTGATGTTTCCCCACTGGATGTCTGTGACGTTCTCTTGGGCCAGCCATATATGTGGAGATGCCATGTTGTTTACGAGTCTCGACCCCGCAGTCTCATTATTTCTCTAGGGGATCATCTCTACAGAATACAATAGGTAGTTCTGACTATGGTTCCATCTAAATAGTGCCGCAAGGTAGTATCTCATACTGCAAAATTTAGCTTCTTCACAATCTTTTCAAAAGGGGAATAGAAGGACACTGCAACCACTACAACCTTGCCCCAAGCACCTTCTATCCAACAGAAGCAGGTCGACAAGGTTGCAACAAAGCACAAATATTCCTTCTTCACATTTTCCTCTCATGTAGCTCAACTTTTTTAATAGCCTCAGCCTCAACAAGTTTGTGACAGACTTCCACAAATTGAGCAACGCAGCGTCTCGAGGAAGGAAAGCAACTCACCAAGATTCAGATTTAGTAAACATTTTTTCCTCTCCCCCGGTCACTCAACGCAATGGATACCAATGCTTCCTAAGGAGGGATTATTGATCCAGGTGGATATCGGTGTCCACCCACCTTTTCCAGCTGGATCAAAATAGTTTTCTAGCAATTTTGGTAATTTACTATTTTTAGCAATTTTTAACTTCTGGTGCCATTTTGAGGCCCTAAACGATGTTGTTTTGGGAAAAAAAAGTTTGAAGTATGGAATTTCCTTCAATATTTCTCCTAAAATGAATCTCCTCGACGACACCGTTCCAACGGGCTATCATATGCCTAAAATGAAGATCGTATGCAAAAGTTACGACCCCGGGAAGTTGTTGTACTAACTTACCCAAACAGGGCCCACATGAATTTTGGCGCTTCATCTCCTAGGGTTAGGTTTTTGGATGTCTAGGTTTTTGGAATTCCTGTTTATTGTAAAAATTCCTTCATAGCCTCATTTTAATCATCTTCTTGTGAATGTGAGTAGTCGTCACATCTCTTCTCAGAGATAAGTTGTCACCATTCTAGTGAGTTTTTCACTCTGTATTTTTACAGTCTCTGTACATTTCTTTCATTAATAGAAATCATGTATTACTTTATCTTTGTGTTTATGGTTGCATCTTTGATACATTTCTGTTATATTATTGGATATCCACGATATCTCTGTGCATTTATTTATTATATCTCCGCTCTCATTTCGTGCCGAAAATAATCTGGATCATAAGCACATCATCATTTTTGTGTAAATCACCTCAATACAATCAAGAATTATTCTGAATCAAGTTAGATGCTAAAATGAGTTTTTAAATATTAAGATTGGTATCTAAGGATTTTCGGATCAAGTGGTATCAGAGAGAGGTTTTGACGTGAATTTGCTAGTTGTTGATGTGACGAGGTCCAAGACTTAAGTTGGTGAAGGTTTTGAAGAATCTTGTTGAGAGGAAAAAATGATTAAATATCTCATGAAGTTAAGGCTACAAAATAACATTAACTTACAAATTAAGAAGAAGAATTTTAAATTAAGGATGCGGCTACAATCTCTCGAGGAATTACATAGAGGTATTTTTCATTTTATGGAAAGGAAGTTGTAGACCAAGGATCAGATATTGTAACCATCAGCATCATTCCATGAATATTTGCAAGTAGAGGATGTAAAGTCTCTGATGCAAGAGAAACTAACTCCTTCTAAAGGCATGATTGAGAAAGATGATTCCTCGTATTATTCTTTTTCCCATCAAGATGGAGAATGCTCAAGGACCATTGAAGCGAGGAGAACTTCATATGACAAGGTGCTTCATAAGAAGTTATATTTACCTTCCAGCCCATGGAAAAGTAATAGATGTAAGACATCTCCAGAAAGAGATGTGCATTCTAAAGAGGGAATGAAGACATTTCCCACTAGTAAGATTGATAAGGATATATGGTCTATGTATCCATGTGCTTTTCATGGAACCAATAACCATGATATGGTGAAATTTTGAAGAAGACAATCTATGCAAGAAAATCCATCCAAGAAGAAGGCTAAGAAGGCTAAAGGTAAAGTTCATTTCTCAAAACAAAGGAAAATGGGGAGACAAGAAGGGATCGTGGTTCCAAGATGGGAACAAGACACTATTCTCTTATTGTGGTAAGAGTGGACATCAAATCGAGAAGTGTTGGACACTTTATCCACACTTATGTCCAAAGAAAAACTGGAAATATGTAAAGGAACTTGCAACAAGACAAGCAGAATCCTTAGGTGAAGTTAATAGTCTTGTTGAAATATTTGAGAAAGAATATGTCCTAATGGTTGGTCTTAATAGAGTGACATATGAATACATCGATTAATGGTTTGTGGAAAGTGGGTCATCTCTCCACATGACAGGGATGAGATCAATATTCTTGACTTTCTCAGAGATCGACACATATTTCTATGTAGTATCTGGAACTAAAACCATACAAGCAATAAAAGGTTAAGGGTATGTAAGATTCCAGCTCAAGTCGGGAGGATTTCTGGGAATATGTCCATGAAGAATGAGTCCATGAAGAAAACCATCCATCATATAATATTTCATTGTAAATATGTATATTTGTAAAATGCAAGCTAATATGCATATGTAGATACCTTCTATTTATATTGTTGCATTAGAAGGATTGTTAGCCACTCATGGTAAATTGTAAGATTCAGAGGAATTTTGTAAAGGATCAATATATAAACACCTTATATATTGTTTAAAGTGAGAGGAAACTTTTAGAGGGTTTTTATATAGTCTCTTTGTTATAAGAGTGAGAGGGATCTTATAAATATTTCTAAGCCTTTCGACAACAGTGTAGACAATTGTGTCGTGTTGTTATCAGCTAAGGGTTATATATGGATCGAATTGTCTAAGTCAACATTCTTATTATAAAGTACCGAAGACAAAGGAAAAAAAGGATGCAGGAAGTTGGAGCATGTAGATTGGCAAGTGGGAGGAGCATCAAATGTAAATCTTCCTAGAGCTGGTAAAGGAGAAATAATCTTCTTTGTAAAGATAATAGGTATATACTTATATAGATGTCATGTTCGTGTACAGATAATAGGTATATACTTATATTCAAATATATCATGTCATGTTCATGTAGATGTATACCTTGAGAAGAAACAATTCAGACAATATAGATGTATACAGAGAATATGTTTGGAATTGTTTTCAAGGCAAGAGAGAAAAATGGACATGGAATTCATTCAGAGACTCCTACAGATACATTAGCAGTACAAGAACAAAGATTCCAAAAGGGAAATGCATAGATCAACATTCGACTTGGTTTCATATTGTTAGAGATAGACTATCTTCCATAGAGAAGGATATGGGAGTGGATTTTGAGTACAAGATTCATATTTAGATATTATAGAGATTCAATAAACATATTTTTGTTGTGAAGGAATCTGTGAGCTAGAGCCAGAACTAGATTTGAACTAGCGCTAGATGCCAAAGAGCCAGATTCAGAGCCATAATCTAGAGAAGCAGACAAAAGTACATTGATATAGTATCCAATATCCAAGATGAAGATTTAGTCTTAGAATAATCAGAAAGATGGAAGAGTGAAGAAGCTTCATCATCACTAAGTTATTGGATAAGAGAATTACTATAAGGTGGACACATGAATAAGAGTTATCATCACTAAGTTGTTGTAATATTCATACTTTTGGAGGACCAAAATTTCTTCAGTGGGAAGGTGTGATCTAGGAGGATCCAGGAACTCTCACAGAGGTCTAGGAGGATCTAAAATGCTCATAGAGTTCTAGGAGGATCCGAAAAAATCTCAAACTTTGACCATCTTAAATTCTCTCAAAAACTACATCATTGCATAGAGCGTGGTGATAAATTTCCAATGATGCAAAAATTTCCTCAAAAAGAGTTTGTATGCTAAAGTTATGATCGATCAAAGTTCAGGTCAAACTAGGAAAAAGTCAAAATTCAAAAGGGTCAAAAGTGACACGTGTCACCATTGAAAGGGTGAGACATGGCACAACCATATAGGCCATACAATGCAAACATGGAAACACTCCAAGGTGCTACATGGCACATCGTACGTATGACTAGGCAAGGTGACTTGGCATTCACATGGCACAAGTGGACCAATTGTGTGTTGACACATGGGAATGAAAGACCAATGAGAGGTTTCCATGTGATATCCTCCCATTGGCCATTTATGGATAAGGTCATTCAAAATTTTATTGGGATTCCATAGGATCAAACCCGTGACCTCCAGTAACCTTAAACAAATGACCTTACCATTACAACATACACATGAGACTTAACCCTATACGACGATGGATATATTTAAACTTTGGTAAGTGTTTAAATGGGTGGGAAAATGGGTCGAGGGCTAATCCCTCGACCCATATTATATGCGATCACATGGTTTATTCGAAACCATAACCTATATTCACGGAGGGGGTTAGACAATATATGTCGTCACATATATAACTAATACCAATATAACAAAACAAAAAACAACAATCGACGATCGGTGGGGATTGATCCCCCGACTTGCCGCATAATATGCCAATGCCCTAACCAATGTGCCAGTGACATCTTATGTTATGGGGATTCCGCCAAATTAAGAGTTAAGTTCGCCACATATTCACATGTAGGTTGGGCCCACAACATATTTATGGGCACGTGGACCAAGGTTTGCACATAGTTCGAGACAAACACACATCCCGAGGTGGCATGTATATCAAGGACAAGGTACAATATGAAAAATTCATCAATTTGCATGCCAAAGATTGCCTAAGTTTTGGTGTTGCATAAATTTGTGTGTCATGAGGTATTTTGTCTGCATATAGGCATATTTATATTCATTTTTCTCATTTTCTCGAGAGGAGTTCAATGGTGATGTTATTTTTGTGACATTATGTTGTCTTTAGAAGTATTAGTCTAGATTTCCATCAATGAGCACCACAGTGCATCGTTTGGCATGTAAAGAGAGTAAAATTGAACCAGTTCAGCATATGGTCGACTTTATACTCATTTTTCTCATAATTACGCAAGGAATTCAATGGTAAACTCTTTATTTGAGTTTCAGCAGTGGAATTAAAGAGTGACTTCAAATTGAATTTGCAAGTCCATGTTGTAATGTAATTTGACATTTTGAGATTACCAGGAGCAGTTTTTATTGGTGACAGGGAACTTTGAAGGTGAAGGAAATTATGACATCAATGTTGTATAATTTGATTTCTTTTATTTTTTGTTGTGTTATCTCACAAATTTTCAAATTAATCATCATTTTATCAGATTTTGGATAATAAGCACAACATCATTTTTCTACAAATCACCTCAATATGATCAAGAATTATTCCAAATCAAGTTAGATGCTAAAATGGTTTTTTGAATATTAATATTGGTATCTAATAATTTTTGGATTACTAGGATACATCTTGTGTTCAATGTTGTTGATGGTGTGTGTTTTTTCCCTTGTTCTTTCATTTTTATTTCATTTATTTTATAAATTAAAGCACTAATCTAGTAATATTTACTCTAGGATATAAGGAAATAATTTGCATGATATAATATTTTAGAATATTGCAATATTTGTTCTATTGAACTACTCTAGTGGAATATCCATGGTAGTTTACAAATCAGATTGGTATTAGAGAAATTTTATTTAGGGTATTTGTGGAAATTTGTAAGATCTAGGAATTGTCTTAAGTAGGAGGTCACATAACCCTAGCCATGGAATATGATTATATTCATAACAATCCTTAGGATGTAGTAGAAGAAAAATTTTCAAGTCTAGAAGAGAAAGTTGTTGATATCTCTTGCAACATGACCCTCTTCATGGGAGCTCTAGAAAACAAGTTCAAATATTTCAGGGAGGTTGGTGGTTCTAACTCAGAAAATGGATCTGATGAGAAACCAATAGATAGTGTATACTTAGAAAAGGATTTGAGAAAATATCTCTAGAAATATTAGCCAAGTTCCATTGTCGTCACTTCTTCACAGCCTCCATTTAAAATGGAAGCAAAAGTGGACATCAAACCCTATGAATGTGAGGTTGATGTTGTTAAGTTTAATCATTGGTTGTAAAAGTTAGAAGTGTATTTAAGTGTCTATAACGTATATGAAGAGTATAAAATTTCATTTTCCCAATTGAAACCATAGGGCCATGCACCAACCTAGTGTGTAATCCACATAGAGACACTTAGGTTGGAGGGTGCTCCACTAGTAACTAAGTGGGAGGATTTTAAAAACCTCATCAAGTTCTAGTTCTACTCTATTGGCTATGTAGTTGACTAATGTATCCATTGGAATCACTTTAGATAGAGGCTAGGGTTGAATGTGCAAGAGTCAACCACTGAACTAAGGAAGATGGTGAGCATGTTGGGTATCTCTCCCAAGAACCCATATGTAATCCTCAGGTATTTGGGGGGTCTACATAGTCATTTGTGAAACAAAGTGATTCTCTTCAAACCAAATATTGTTGATGAGGCTTGTGTTCAAGCATAGTAACTGGAGAAAATAGGCCATGAGAAAGGATAGACAAGTGGTTCTAAATAAAAATACCCGCAAGAAGCTTCCAGGGAGGAGAAGAAGAAGTGGAAAGGAAAAGACAAAAACATGGAATCCATTGCACATCAGTGAAAGGATAAAAAAAAAATTGCAACCATTGAAATATTTATGGTCACATTGAAGACAAGTGTTGGAAGCTACATCTAGAGTTGAATCCAAAGAATCATAAGAAGGAATCCAAGAAGAAGAATCAACGAGGAAATGATTATGGGAAGTAGGTAGAGAGAATATTAGATGTGGATGAGAATATTATACACACTTTAGTGTAGAAGGAGGTGAGTATCAATATAATTCATCATAAGGAAGAAAAGGAGATGAATAAACTCTTCCATATTAAGATCCAGGTCAAAAATACCAAGGTAGATGATCTATTCAATTCCATCTCATAGGCCAACCTCATAGAAGATGATATGTTCAACAAGATTGGGTTGGTTTTTCATGATAATTTTAGCACATATATGATCTAGGAGGATCTCGGTGGCCACGCACCTTTTCCAACTGGCTCAAAACAGTTTTTTGGCGACTTACTATTTTTAGCAGTTTTTCCTTCCAGGGCCATTTTGAGGGCCTAAACAACGTTTTTTCATGATAGGGAACCTAAATTATACCCAAAATATATTATTGATCCCCCAAAATTAAGCTCCTCGTCAATACATTTCTAATGAGCTATCATGCGCCCTAAACAGGGATCGTATGCAAAAGTTATGGCCACGGGAAGTTGATGTACTAACTTACCCCAACAGGGCCCACATGAATTTTGGCGCTTCATCTCCTAGGGTTAGGTTTTTGGATATCTAGGGTTTTGGAATTCATGTTTATTGTAAAAAAGGCCTTTGAATCCTCATGGTACTCATCTACCTATGAATGAGCGTATATGTCGCATATCTTCTCAAAGATACGCTGCCACCATTCTAGAAAGCTTATTTTCAGTCTACATTTTACAGTTGTAAGCATATTTCTTATTTAATAGAAGTCAATTTTTATTGTATATCTATTATTATTAGCTATGTCTCTGTGTTAATATTACAAATTCGTGGTTTCATTTTGTTCCTCTCATAAATCTGGATAAGTGGTATCAGAGCGGTCTGCTCCTTGTCATTTTTTTTATTGCATGTCCCCGATGCGGTCAGGGTATAGATAGTTGGGTCTCGATCTTGTTTATTTTGAGGAAAACTTCTCTCACACGACCAAGAAACAGTCCATGGGGAGAAAAAATAAATACGATGGGACAAGATATCCTTTCAAAATGTTGCTCGAGGAAGCCCTTAAGCCACAGAGGAACGAGATGATGGACAACTTTGAACAAATCCTTCAACGGTTGTCAACAAGTGACAAATCCACCTCAAGCGGAGGTGTTTCCCCCTTAAAGGTACAAATCAATTTTGATATTCCTATATTTGAAGTTCAAATATATGCGTATTTCGTAGATAAATGGTTAAACCTTCTAGAATGGTATTTTTTTGTCCACAACTTTTCTGATAGAGAAAAGTTTACATTTTTTCTCCTCTAGGTCATCCCCCATGTCAAAGATTGGTGGGAGACCTTCTCTGAGAAATAAGAAACAGAGGGATCCACATTATTTGCAGTCGCACCCACTTGGTGTTCCTTCAGGGATTGTATTAAGGAACAATACTACCTGTTGGAAGTTATGACGACTTGTATACAAGATGGACCACACTGTGGTAGGAAAGAGACCAAATAGTGTCAGCGTTCACCAATGTCTTCCATACCTTGTGCACCAAGATGGGTATCAAATATTTTGAGTGACATCTGGGGCTCAAGTACCAGGACAGTCTACATAGATACATCTAGACAAAAATGGAGTTTTTTGACATCTCATCCTTGAGCGTAGCCTATCGGTATGCCATCAAAATCGAGCAGAAGATTAAACAAAATACGCTAAAGTTTGGGTATGGGAATCCCTCACAACAGAAGCAAGGAAAGGGAAACCCCAACCCACAAAACAAAGGAAAAATAAAATATGTGAAACCTCAAGACAACTAGTGCAAGCCGCAAGAAAAGAAGGAAATGGGAAGATGAAGAAAGATATCGAGAAGTGGTGCGACTTCCATAAGAGCCCCTAGCATAACACTGTTGATTGTCGCTCAAAGAATTCATTGGTGGTTGAGGTAAAATATTATGAATCATATGCGAGTTCTGACTCTGAGTTAGAACTAGAAAATGGGAGACAGATCATTGACATGGAACCTAGTGCCATCGTTTCTACCGCCAAGATCCATTCTAGTGAATCTGATGAGATAGAGGAAGGCGAGTGACTCTTTCATTCACAGATGTGGGTGAAAGGCACTCTGATGCACTTCATCATTGATACTGATAGCTAGAAGAACCTCATCTCAATAGAGGTCATTAAGCAGCTATCCCTATCGACAATGTCACACCCTCATCCCTACACCATCGGATGGCTCCGTCAAGGAAGCAATATTCATGTTAGCCAACAATGTCTCCTTTCATATGGAATCAAGCCATTCAAAGACGAGGTATTGTGTGATGTTTATCCCCTTGAAGTTTGTGATGTTATTTTGGGCCAACCTTATTTATGGAAACATCGTGTTGTATATGAGTCTAGGCCTCGCAGTGTTATTATTACTTTGAATACAAAATTGTACATGATACCCAAGGTAGTCCCACCTAGTGTTATTTCCTTGATATCTACCAAGCAATGAAGGAAGGTAATTTCTCAAACCAGGAAGTTTGTCTTCTTTGTGATTCTCTCTCAGAGTGAGCAGAAGGTTGCAACCACATCCATGGCCTCCACGACCGACATCTCCACGTACTAGAAGTAAGTGGATAAGGTCATGGAATAATACAAAGACACCTTCTCATCACCTATTGGGGTACCTATGCACTATTAGGTCAAGCATCCCATCGATTTGACCCCTGGTGCACCACTACCCAATGGGCCAGTCTATCGCCCCTCTCTATTAGAAAATGAGAAGATCAAGCATCAAATCCAAGAAATTCTCAACAAGAGGCACATCCGACCCAGCTCATCACCTTGTGGAATCCTAATTATGTTGGTGCAGAAGAAAGACAGGACTTGGTGACTCTGCATTGATTACCAGGCCCTAAATAAAATCATAGTCAGGAACCAGTACCTGATTCCACGAATCGATAATCTTCTTTATCAGCTCAAGGGGGGGAAATACTTCAGTAATATTGATTTGAATTATGGCTACCATTAGGTCTCAATAAAACAGACAGATGTATGGAAAACTACCTTCAAGTCAAAAGAAGGTCTTTTTGAATGGTTGGTCCTTCCCTTTGGTTTGAAAAATTCCCCAACAACTTTCATTAGGATGATGGACGGTATCTTGTGGACTTTCACTAATTATGTTTTGGTGGTGTATCTAGATGACATCCTCATCTACAACAATACTTGGGCAGAACACTTGCAACATATTCAGTAGGTTCTACACACTCTGTTGCAGCACAAGCTAGATGACAACTTGGAAAAATGCTCCTTTGACATGGAGAATGTCTAGTACCTAGGATACATTGTTGATGTGCATGGTGTGCATGTTGATCCAGCCAAGATCCAATTCAACCATGACTGGCCAGCCCTAGCCACACTCACTGACCTTCGGATATTCTTAGGCCTTTCCAATTTCTATCACAGGTTCCTGTTGGGATTCTCCCATATTGCATGGACCCTAAGAAAAATAACTAGGGGTGGTGGTAAGGAAAAATTTGTATGGGGATTGTCCCAACAGAAAGTGTTCAATGATCTGAAGCAAGGCTTGTGCTCAACCCCAGGGATTTCATTACCTTACCTACAACAACCCTTTGAGATTGAGATAGATGCTTCAGACTATGTTGTGGGTACAATCCTCACTCAGCATGACCACCCTGTGGCCCATCATAGTGAGACACTATCATATGACGTTCATAAGTACCCTACTTATGACAAAGAAATGTACTCCATTGTGAAATCCTCCCACCAGTGGAGGAATTACATTCTCGGGAAGAAGAAAATCATCCACACTGATCATAAGTCACTACAGTTCATGTAGACACAAGGAGAATTGAAAAATGGTTGCCATCAGAAGTGGTCCACATATTTGCAGCAGTTCCACCTGAACATCAAGTATAAAACATGAAGTACCAACCGATTCAATGATTTCCTCAACCGACTTCCAGTCACAACACTCACCACAGTGCTATACTCTTGTGGCCACGAGACCTCTAGATGGCCCCACCTATATGAGACAGATCCTGACTTCGCCAACACCTACCAGATGTTGGGTGCAAACACAACTGTCACTAATTTCCATCTTCAGGATGGGTTGTTGTGCCATCTGGGCCATCTCTATGTTCCATCAAGTGAGAGAGCAAAGATGATTTGGGAAGCCCACTACATTCGGGTGGTAGGACACTTCGACATGTAAATAACAGTGGCAATGCTACAACGATATTTGTATTGGCCTAAATTTCGACATGATGTCAACAATTATATCCGGTCCTACACTTCCTATGCTATTTCCAAACCAACCACTAAGAAATAAGGCAGGTACACTCCTCTTACTACTCCTAACATGCCCTGGGAATCCATCTCAATGGACTACATTTCGGGCCTTCTGTCCACCATGCAGGAAAATGAATATGTTTTTGTGGTTGTTGATCACTTTTCTAAGCTGGTGATTATGGCCGCTTGTGAGAAGAGCATCACAACAGAGACCAATATGAAGCTCTTGTTTGAATGAGTGTGGGTACACTTTGGGATCCCACAAACCATTATCTCAGATCGGGACAACCAGTTCCTAATCACATTTTATTCGAGCCTCTAGTCATTGTTGGACACCAAGCTCACCAAGTCGACTTCCTTCCACCCCTAGACAGATCGCCAGACCGAGGTCTTCAACCAAATTATCATGAACATCCTATGCATGTAAAATTCTAATCACCCTCACACCTGGGATGAGAGTCTTCTCTATTTTCAGTACAGCTACAACAGAGCCATACATAGCTCAACCGACCACAACCCTTTTCAGTTGTGGCTTGGATTTCAACCATTGGGTCCCATGGATGTTGTACTACCCCTTGCAGCCACTCGAGAAGACTCATCACATGCTCCAACTGAAGCTAAAAAAGCCACCCGGTGCCACACTAGTTTCAAGTGGGACACAAAGTTTGGTTTCACTTGCAGAAAGAATGCATTACAAGGCCTCATCCGAAGCTTTGTCCACTCCATTATGGACCTTACACCATCACCAAGGTTGTGGGTGACAATTATTTTGAGCTCAACCTTCCCCCCTTCCTTGGATTGCACCCAGATTTCAACGTGTACCTCCTTCGACCTTATTTTCCACCATTATTGGACACCTCAAAGATAATAGAACAATTGACACCAACATAGCTCAACCTTGACTACATGGAACATGAATCCACTGATATGATCATGGACACACAATGTAACATCCCCGACCCTCCAGAGATCGGGTAATGCTACCATGCAGAATATACACTTATATGATATATATGAATTTTAATGAATTTAAAACACTTAATCACGATAACATAGAATTATTGCTACCAGTTCAGATTCAAACAAGATTAACAGTAAATACATATGCAACAAAATACATGATAACATTCAAGCACCACGAAACATGCATAAAATACATAATTAAGCACAAGAATGATACTTATCTTTTAGCTAGAGTAAATCCGCCAACTGCGTGCAGACCTTCCATGAACCTCCCATCCTTAGACTGTGTTGCTCATCACTTTCAGCAGTAGGTCACCCCCGATCTGGCACTAAAATCCACCGGGAAAGGGAATTCTAAGCTTGGCAAGGACAATGAGGAAGTTTCACAAAGCAAAAGGAAGGATTTTTTATCCCATGAGCCACTTACGCCTACAACCCACAGACCCTCATTCCCCACATGCCTGCTCCACCCCAGGAGAATACACCTTCACTAATACAATTCCATCGGCTAGTACACCTCCCTTACCTTAGGCTTCAGCAACAGGTTAGACTAGAATTCTCAGAGTACTGTAGCTGCTACGGGACTCCCTTCCAGGAGAACTCACTTCCCGACAAACTCTCTCACCTGGGAGAGTTTCTCACAGGCCTGAAAACCTACCTCTTCAATGTATCTTTGACTCAGCAACAACCAGGTACGGGTAAACGCAACAACATTCAACACTCAGTTAGCTCACAGGTGACATCAGTAACGAGGAAATAGGTATGGACACCCAAACGGTAACATTCAACACTAAGGCATAGCAAGGCTCAGGCGATTACAGTACGCGTCGAGATTCACAGGAAGTAGCATAGGACGGTTTCATGATTTCTGTTTTCAGAGATGCGTGAGGGTATGTAGAGGTCAGACGACAAAGATCTCCGGTTCATGTGCAGTATGGGAGAATGGCAGGATGACTCCCCAACACGAACTGATGCTTTAGCTTTAACTGCATGCACCCAGGTCGACACTTGTCTTCCTGGAGCTACATGCGCTCCATTTAGCCTACGTACCACTTTCCAGGAACTTAGGATAACAAAAAAACATATCATGTTCACCTTAGTCTTCAGGGAATAATATTAAAATATTATTTCTCTATAGGTAAGCCCCCTAGCTTAGCGCCTAGGAAACAACACTTAGCCCCCACTTCCTTACCCTACCTAGCGAATCTTAGTCCCCCATAACTCTACTTCGTGGTCGGTTTACACGCAACAATGTTTATATTTCTTTATTAATGATCTGCATAGTTACATATACAAAAATCAGGATCATTGGCCTTGGCATCTGGCTCACCATCCTAATAAACACATAATTCTTTCAGCTTATAACCAATTGTCTCACCAGGCTATAAGAAAAATTACAATTCAGAAGGGGCTCGACCTTGGGGTATTACAATCCCCTCCCTTTATTTTTGCACTGTCCTCAGTGCAACTTATTTACAAAACAACAATAAGATTTCCAAAATCTTCAAAACGATGTGGGTAATCTGCCCATATAGCATCTTCATGCTCCCATGTTGCGTCCTCGAGACCGTACCAGGTCCACTGGACTTTTACAATCCCTATGGCTTGATTTTGGAGCTGCTTGCTTTTCTAGTCTAGTATACACACCAGATGCACCTACTAGATGCCTTCTTGCTCCACCTGAATCACATTCCAATCGATTACATGATTAACATTAGGTATATATTTCTTAAGCAATGAAATATGAAACACATTATGTACAGGCATGGATGCAGGCAATACAAGCATATATGCAACTGGTCCAATCCTTTCTAGGATTTCAAATGGTCCACAAAATCTGGTTTCCAACTTGGAACAGTTTCCCAGCTTCAACGAACTTCTCTTAGCTTTCAATTTAAGGAAAACATGATCACCCACTTTAAACTCCCTATGGGTCCTATTCTTATCATCATAACTCTTCTTCCTGTCTTGGGAAACTTTCAAATTCTTCATAATCATCAACATTTGTTCTTCCATTTCCTTGAGCAACTCTTGTCCAACTACTGCTCTATCAGCTGGGTTATTCCAACTTACTGGAGTGTTGCACTTTCTGTCATAAAGTGTTTCAAACGGGATCATATTTAGTCATTATTGATACCCATTGTTGTAGGAAAATTATGCCAAGTGTAGGTAGTCTTCCCATTTATATGGTTTGTCCATTACATACATCATTAGCATCTCTTCTATCACTTGGTTCACTCTCTCTGTCTGTCCATCAAACTCAGGATGATAGGTTGTGTTGAAGTTCAGATTCGTTCCGAACCGCTTGAATAACCCTTTCCATAATTTTGAGGTAAATTTCAGGTCTCTATTAGACATAATTGTCTTGGGAACACCATGCAATCGCGTTATTTCCCTCATAAATATATCGACAATATTAGTTTCCTTGTGAGTAGTCTTTAATGGAATAAAATGGGCATCTTTTGTAAGATTTTCCACCACCACCATGATTGAATCATGCTACTTATCTGTTATGGGCAATCCTGTGATGAAATTCATTGTCACTACCTCCCACTTCCACTTAGGGATGGGTAAAGGATGTGGAAACCATGTTGGGTGCCTATGCTCAGCTTTAACCTTCCGACACTCCATACATCTGGCGATGTATTCAAATATATCTTTCTTCATACCCAGCCAAAAGTAATGGCTCTTGAATGCTGCCACAGTTTTATGATATCCAGGGTGCCCAACATTAGGCACATTATGCATTTCTTTCAGAATCATAAGTTTCAATTCCTGGACATTAGGCACATAAACTCTATTTTTGTACAGGAGTGTTCCATCAAATCCCAACTTATAATCTTCCACTTTATGTGGCATCTTACCTTGCTGTAGATTTGCTACCAATTCCATGTACTGCAAATCTGCATTTACAGCTTCCAAAATCCTTCCTTTAATGTCAGTTTGGTACATGCTAATGGTTTTATCATGTAATTCATGCACTCTCCTACTGAGTGCATCAACCACTTTGTTCTCTTTTCCTTTGATATGCTTGATATCAAAGTCATACTCACAAAGGAATTCCAACCATCTACTCTGCCTAGCATTTAAGGTTGGTTGATCAAACAAATACTTCAGACCGTTATGGTCTGTCCTCAGTTCAAACCTCCTTCCTATGAGGTAATCCCTCCATTTCTTCAGAGTGTGAACGATGGCTGCCAACTCCAAATCATGAGTGGCATAGTTATTTTCATTCTCTTTCAACTTCCCGGACTCATAACATATTACAAATCCATTCTAGCTGAGGACTCCTCTTAGTTCATCTTTACATGCATCTGTACATACTATGAAATCTTCACTCGGATCTGCAATCCTCAGGATTGGATCACTGGTTAACAGTTGCTTCAATCGATGGAAGATTCTCTCACATTCTTCTGTCCACTGAAACTTCTTCTCGTTCTTTTGCAAGGAAGTGATAGGGTGAGCTATCCTTGAGAACCCTGCAATGAACCTTCGGTAATAGCCAGCTACACCCATAAAGCATATGACTTCTGTCACATTCTTAGGTGCTGACCATTCTTTGATGGCCTCTATCTTCTCAGGATCCACGACTATCCCATCCTTTGAAATAATGTCCCAAGTAATGGACCTACTTTTGATAAAATGATCACTTCCTCGGTTTGGAATATAGTTGGTGCTCTCTTAGCACCTGCAACACCATCTTCAGATGATTTTCATGCTCTTCCTCTGACTTGGAATACAACAGGATTTCATCCAAAAAGACTATGACAAACTTGTCTAGATATTCCTTGAATATTCCATTCATTAAAAACATGAAAACAACAGGTGCATTTGACAAACCAAATGGCACCACTGTGAATTCATAATGACCATGCCTTGTTCTGAAGGTGGTCGTGTTGATGTCTTCATCTTTTATTATTACCTGGTGATATCCTGACCTAAGATCTATCTTTGAAAATATATTGTCATCCTTCAACTGATCAAAGAGATCATCGATCCTCAGCAAAGGATACTTGTTCTTAACAATCACTTTGTTCAACTGTCTGAAATCGATTCACAATCTCAATGTCCCATCCTTCTTCTTCACGAACAGGACCAGGGCTCCCAAAGGTGACACACTTGGGCGTACATACCCCTTCTTCAAAATCTCTTCAAGATGCAATTGCAGTTCTTTTAGCTCTAGTGTACTCATTCTGTAAGGAGATTTTGATACTGGAGTTGCTCCAGGCATCAAGTTTACAGAAAATTCAATATCTCTTTTCAGGGGTAGTCCATCACGGTCTTCAATACTTGACACCTTATCCTTAGGTGCTTCCTCCATTTGGGCTGCAAATAATTGATTGCCTTTCCTGTAGCACTTCTTCAGCTGCATTGTTGAGATTTCTCTAACAGTAACTGCCCTAGGAATTCCTTGGACTGTTCTCTGATTCCCTTCCTCATCCAGGCAAGTGAATTCCTTGTTACGACAGTCTAAGATGGCATGGTGTTGGTCCAACCAATCCATCCCAATTAGATAGTCATGGGAACCTAAAGGTAAAATGTTCAATTCAGGTCTCGTGCTCAGTCCGTTCATGTCCACTAGACAAGACTTAACCAATTATGTAACCTTTCTCTTGGTTCTTGTAGCCAGCTGCACTAACCAAGATTTTCCATGTTTTCTTCTCAACAATTGCAAACTTTCCACCACTCTAGGATCTACATAACTATGGTTAGCCCCTGAATCAATTAAAATAGTAAAGGCATGGTTCTTGATCATACCTTCCACTTCAATCATATGTGAATGATATTCTGCTTGTTTGTTTTCTAGGGCTGCATAGATCATTGGTACTCTACTGCTCATGTCCTCCACCATTTCTACTTGGTGAACATTGTGGACAACTCTCACTTTGTCATTTGTATGGGGGCAATCTCTATACCTATGATTTCCTTTACATCCCCAAAATTCCATAGGTGGTTGTCTTGGCATTTGTCCTCCTACTTCAACCTTCCTGGGCTCTCTAAAACCTGACTGTCCTTGAGGGATATTCCTAAAAAATGTTGGTTCGATTCCCATTTTCCTCTGCTCCCTCTTAAAATTCTTCTTGTCTTCCCAAGCTTTTTGGAAAGTAGGCTTTTCTTTTTGTTGATCATGTAAGCATTTTTCTCTCCTTATAGTTTCTTCCATTGTTTTTGGGTCATCATACTAGATCTTGTCACTGATGGAAGATGTCATTCCATTCAGATACCTTTGAATCTTGACAGACTCATCTTTGATGAATGAGACATACTTCAGCAATTCCAAAAATCTATGTTCGTATTCATATGTGGTCATGCTACCGAGCTTGAGTATAAAGAACTCTTTCATCTTTCTATCATAGTATCTTTTAGTCAAGTACTTCCTTTCAAAATGCTTCTTGAACTCCTTTCAAGTAACATTCTTCTCTTTGACGTGCTGCACTTGCACAAGCTTCTCCCACCCTATGGATGCCTTTCCTTTAGGTTGGTAAATGGAAATTCTTCCCTCTGCATGAGAAGAATAGTTATGTAGTTGAAAATGTTTCCTCATGCCCAACAACCAAGTCTCGACATCTTCATCTTTCTTGTGTTCTCCATCAAAAGTAGGAGGTTTAATCTTGTTCATTTCACCCTTCAGTTCATCCACTCCAGATATCAAATGCTTTCTAGTAGGAGATGGATTGAAATGTTATGTGCCTCCTTATTGGAATGTTTCGGGGAGTGACGATGATGACTGGTAATGCTTCTTGATCTTATTTTCCTCTCAAGGTTATTGTGACTCCATGTTTTGCTTGAGTCACTCTCCTTATCCAACTTCTTTTCGATTCTTTCCAGACTCTGCATCAACTTTAAGTTGAATTTTCCTTGTTGATCCCTGGATTTTATGATCTTTCTTTTATCTGCTTAGTAAGCATGGACATCTTTCTGCAATCATTCAATGATTTTCATCATATTCTCTTCCTTGTCCATCTCTCCTCCTTCCCCTCTAGAGTTCGATGCTTCCACTCCTAAATGGACATCCATTCCTTTTACTTCATTCTCTGAACTAGAAGCATTTTGTGCCTCTTCCATTTCTCTACTCTCAGTGGCAATTCATTGCGGTCCTAACACTTGTTGAACTCTGCAAACACAACGTCCAGTCAAACGAAATTTTTCAAGCCATCAGTCCTTAACAATTCCCACAGCATTCATAAACCAATCTGAAAGAAAAAACATTCAGATTTGATTTTCTTTCCAAGCTCTTCTCTGCTCTATAATAATTTTTGGGCACTAGCCCCTTTCTCTCAGTCCCCAACCCATGCGATCATGGGCCATGACCAAGCGCTAGATCACTAGGTGCTTACTCGGGCCTTTGGCTTCAGAAATTTTCAAAGCATAACACAACAATCCCTTGGAGTTCCAAGTTACCAAACTCGTGAAGTAGAGTGGATCAACAGTCCATGTCTACTCATCATCCAATGGCTAACACTCACTATGGAACCTCAAGTGTCTGAGTTCCAGGACTTCAAAGCTTCGAAGGATCTCACATCCGCACATCCGAACTATTAATCTTCATACATTCCAATCACCTTTCGTGACGTCATTATGTCACATCACTTAACATTTTCCAATTGCGGGGGAATGAAATGGTGGTTTGGAGTAACCCACCTTTCATCCCACAATTCTTTTGACACTGACACATAACCCCTCGGTGAAACCACAGTTTGGATTGCGGGACCACCCTGAGAAATTAATTCCCGTGTGACTTGGGTCTCTGCAATTCTTTATTTGGATGTATCATGATCAACGCAGTGTAGGCCCACTGACATTTAACTATGTTACGTAACCTCGGGCCCCACTAACCATGCTCATACAAGATGCCACATGGTGGAATACTAGTAGTTGATACGTGGCCCATTCAGATGGGTGACACACACCACATTCCAAATGCCATTTCAATATTCCACAGGTTTGAAACCCACTAACACGTGGCACACATCCCATGTGTTCACGTCACCTCCAGGTGATGTCATCATCACTCACCACTTCATCTATTCGGGCTTCAGAGCTTCGGACTTTGGGAGTTTCAAACTCACAGCACTTGAAATCCTCCAAAGTGACTTTCCCCGAAGTCTCAAATATGTTGACACGTACCCCTCTGGAAACCAATGGTTAGGATCTACATCGACTATTTCACTTTCTTCTTGATCACAGAACTTTCAAAGTGCTCTCGCTCTAGAGTTATGGATCTTTCACCACCTGTCAACCTAGATCCGACGACTTTCGATCCTTTGCCCTTAGATACAACGACTTGGAATCTGTTTCCTCCTCAGCACTCTCCTTTTCTTTCCTGGACACAGATATAACAATCTAGACTCCTTCCAACAACAAATCTGACGATTGTTGTCACTCCTCGATTTGAGCTTCGTTTCTCGAACCCCTTTCTCCTTAGAGGGTTTCTTCGACACTTAGTCAACTTTTGGATATGTGCACTCCTTGCAACAGATCTTCGCGTCCCTTCATGAGAAAACTCAATCTATTTCTCCCGATATTTTTGAGTCAAAGACTCTGTCGACACACTCCTTGCACCTAGGGACACTCTGAACCTCGAATTTTGTCCCTTTTGACAATAATTCACTCTAAAATATTTGTCTCGTTAATCAATAACATGGCCCATCCAGGCTCATTGTCGAAACCATGCTCTGAAACCAATTTGTAATATCCCCGACCCTCCAGATACTGGGTAATGCTACCATGTGGAATATACACTTATATGATATATATGCATTTTAATGAATTTAAAACACTTAATCACGATAACACAAAATTACTGCTACCAATTCAGATTCAAACAAGATTAATAGTAAATGCACATGAAATGGAATACATGATAACATTCAAGCATCACAAAACATGCATAAAATACATAATTAAGCACAACAATGATACTTATCTTTTAGCTGGAGTCAATACACCAACTGTGTGCAGACCTTCCACGAACCTCCCAAACTTAGACCGCGTTTCTCATCACTCTCAGCAGTAGGTCACCCCCAAGCTGGGACTAAACTCCATCGGGCAAGGGAATTCTAGGCTTAGCAATGACAATGAGGAAGTTGCACAAAGCAACATGAAGGATCTTTTATCCCAGGAGCCACTTACTCCCACAACCCACAGACCCTCATTCCCCACACGTCTTCTCCACCCCAGGAGAATATACCTTTACTAATACAAGTCCATCAACTAGTACACCTCCCTTACATTGGGCTTCAACAATAGGCTGGACCAGAACTCTCAGAGTATTGTAGTTTCTATGGGACTCCCTTCCGGAAGAACTCACTTCCCATCAAACTCTCTCACCTGGGAGAGTTTCTCACAAGCCTGGAAACTTGCCTCTTCAACCTATCTTCGACTCAACAACAACCAAGTACGGGTAACGACAACAACATTCAACACTCAATTAGCTCACGGTTGACATCGGTAACAGGGAAATGGGTATGGACACCCAAATGGTAACAGTCAACACTAAGGTATAGCAAGGCTCAGGCCATTACAGTACATGTCGAGCTTCATAGAAAGAAACACAGGACAACTTCACTGTTTCTATTTTTAGAGATGCATGAGGGTATGCAGAGGTCAGACGACGTAGGTCTTGGGTTCACGTGCAGGATGGGAGAATGGCATGACGACCCCCCAACATGAGCTGATGCTTCAACTTTAACTGCATGCACCCAAGTCGACACTTGTATTCATGGAGATGCATGCGCTCCATTTAGCCTACGTCCCACTTTCCAAGAACTTAGTATAACAAAAAAATATATCATGTTCACCTTAGTCTTCAGGAAATAATATTAAAATATTATTCATATAGAGGTAAGCCCCCTAGCTTAGCCCCTAGGCCAAAATAATTAGCCCCCCTTCCTTACCCTACCTGGTGGATCTTAGTCCCCCATAAATCTTCTTCGTGGTCAATCTACATGCAACAATGTTTATATTTCTTTATTAATGATTTGCATAATTACATATACAAAAATCAGGCTCATTGGCCTTAGCATCTAGCTCACCAGCCTAATAAACACATAAGTCTTTCAACTTATAACCACTTAGCTCACCAGCCTATAAGTAAAAATACAACTCAGAAGGGGCTCGGCCTTGGGGTATTACACACAATTCAAGGGTACTCACCAACAAAGGATCCAACTTTATTGGGTTTTTAAAGCATGGCAACTCCTGCACCAAGGCAAGTGGCTCACCTGGGGCCAAATTCAGCATAAATTTCCTCATCTGATGGAGGAAATCAACGCAATGGAGACCATTTATTTCTAAGGAGGGAGGATTGATCCAGGAGGATCTCAGTGGCCACCCACCTTTTCCAACTAGCTCAAAACATTTTTTGGCAACTTACTATTTTTAGCAGTTTTTCCTTCCAGGGCCATTTTGAGGGCCTAAACCACGTTTTTTCATTATTGGGAACCTCATTGATATCCAAAGGCTCTTATTGAGACACCTAAATGATTCTCTTCATCAATACCTTTCGAAATAGCTATCCTGCAGCCTAAATAGAGATCACATGCAAAAGTTACGACCCTGGGAAGTTGATGTACTAACTTACCCGAATAGGGCCGACATGACTTTTGGCGCTTCATCTCCTATGGTTAGATTTTTGGATCTCTATGGTTTTAGAATTCATGTTTATTGTAAAACATTCCTTCAGATCCTCATGGTACTCATCTTCTTGTGAATGAGCATAGTCGTCACATCTCTTCTCAGAGATAATCTGCCACCATTCTAGCAAGCTTGTTTTCAGTCTACATTTTATAGTTTTCAACATATTTCTTATTTAATAGAAGTCAAGTTTTATTGTATCTTTGTTATTGTTAACATTGTCTCTATTTTAATATTATAATTATGTGGTTTCATTTCATTCTGCTCATAAATCTGGATCAATATCCATTGGGATGGGTAAATAATGATAGAGAGATAAAAGTCACTAAACAATGCAAGATCAAGTTTTCTATAGGAACATTTTTTATTGATGAGGTGGAGTTATATGTAGTACCATTTGATATGTGTGGTGTAGTTTTTGGAAGCCCCTACATGTATATGAGGGATGTCATATTTATCTAGAGAGAAAACTAGTACTGCCTCATCAAGGATGGTAAGTATTACATCATCAATGCACACAAAGGAAAGTCAAAGATCTCTCTGGTAAGTGCTAACCAAGAAAAAAAGTTGATCAATTCTACTAATAATTATGTATTTATTTTCTTGAGATAGTATCATCCAAGAGAGGAATTGGTAAGAGTAAAGGCATCCACAGAGGGATGTATCAAAGAATAGAAAACATAGTTGGAGGAGTTTTTGGAGGCCTACAAAGGATTGTTCCAAGATCCTAAAGTGATGCCACCTAAGAGGGAAGTGGAGCATGAGATATAGTTGTTCCCTGACTTTCCATTATGAAATATTGGGTTGTATAGACAATCTAATTTGGTAGAAAATGAAGTGAGGAAACAATTGCAATGGTTGTTGGAGAAAGGAGTGATTTGACCAAGCACTTCACCTTGTGGTTCACCTATCATAACAATACTCAAGAAGGATGTGACTTGGTGAATGAGTATTGACTACAAAAATTTGAACATCATCATAATCAATATTGTTACCCTCTACCTGTGATTGATGATTTGTTATACCAGGTGTAGCATGCCTAATACTTCACCAAGTTGGATCTCAAATTAGGATACCACCAAGTACATGTTAAAGAAGAAGACACTTGGAATACCACCTTCATAACAAGGAAAGGTTTGTATGAATGGTTATTCATTCCTTTTTTTTATGTAATGCACCAACTATATTTATGTGATTGATGAATCATGTATTGTGACCCTATTTAGATTCATTTGTGATAGGTATTTGGGTAACATATTGGTTTACAACTCTACCTAGGAACATAACATCTCACATTTCATGCAAGTGTTAGAAACTATGAAAAAGAACCAATTGTTGGATAACCTTGAGAAATGTGAGTTTTTTTAGTAGTCATTGGTGTATTTAGTATACATTATCGGTGGAGGGGAACTCAATATAGATCTCACAAAGATGGAGGCCATCACCAAGTGGTCAGTTCCTACTAATGTCATTGAAGTTAGGTTCTTTATTGGGGTAGTGTAGTACCTACATAATTTCATAGCATCCTTTTAAGAGGTTGTTTCACCACTCCATACCATAAATGTCAGTGATAAGTGTTTCTAGTGGGGAAATGTTTATTAGAAATATTTCAATGATCTAAAGTGAAAGATAATTCAAGCACCAATTATCATATTGACTAACTTGCAAGAGCCTTTCAAAGTGGATACAGATGCAAGTTGGTATGCTTTGCAATAGTTTTGATGAAAGGAGGTAAGACAATATGATATCATTTTGAGATGCTTCATGGGGTTGTTTTGAACTACCCTACATATGATAAGGAACGATATGTCCTAGTTCAATATGTTAATAAGTGGAAGCATTGTATGATGGGAAAGGAATCCATTATCCACACTGATGACTAGCCACAACAATATTTCTAGGTCTAGAGTAAACTTAAGAAGATTATAAATTACAAGTGGAAGGGGGTTTTTCAACGGTTTCATCTAGTCATCAAGTATAATAAGGGAAGCACTAACAATATGGAGGATGTTCTTTCAAGTCCTCCCACATCCAATATTATATACCTGGGATCTCACTTGTACATGGATCCTTTCATCCATGATGCATACAAAGAGGCATATAGATAAGATGAGGAATTTAAATAAGTGTTTCAAAAACTATTGGGACAAATTCATATAGATGGTTTCTCTACAAGCTAGACAAGTTGTGTGTTCATAAAAGTGAAAGATTGCAAATTATTAGAGAGGATCACACCTCCAAGGTTGCGTGACATTTTGGTGTTGGGAAGACAATTTCCAACTTATAAAGGTATGTGTATTTCCCCATAATCCAAGAATATGTAGCTTGGTTTATTAGAGGATGCATGCTTTGTTGTACTATGAATCCCAGTAATAGGAAGAAAGGTCTATACCATCCCTTACTTGTATCCACACGGCCTTGGGAAATCATTTCCATAGAGTTTTTGGGTGGATTTCCAACAACTAGGAATGGAAATGAATATTTGTTTGTGGTAGTTGACAGGTTCAACAAAATGTGCATTCTCGTGCCTTGTAAAAATACCATCAAAGGAAAAGAATAAAAAAACATGTTCTTTGAGAAAGTATGGGTGCACTTTGGGATACTAAAGAGAATTATCTTAGATAGGGATACTAGATTTCTTAGTTCCTCTTGAACTACACTTTGGGAGAAGATGGACACTAATCTGAAGATATCTACAATATTCCATCCATAGATATAAGGGTAGATAAAATTATTCAATAGGACTTTAGTACAACTTTTGGGGGGTTACAATTATAAGCATCTAAAGACATAGGATGAAAATCTGATCTATACTCATCCCCATTATAATATAGCATTCCATACTTATACTGACAATTCCCCTTTGGAAAAATTATTTAGGTTTTTTCCACCTTCACCCTTGGATGTTGTCCATGGATAGAAAGGATGAGTGAGGTAATAAATGAAATGTTGAAGACGTCACAATAAAGGTAAAAGGCCCAACATAATCAACACATAATAGAGAAATCATTCAAAGTGGGAGACAGATTTTGGTTACAACTGAATAAGGAAAGACTACAAGGTCCTGGTAAGAATATCAAGGCTATATGGTATGTTCCTTTTGAAGTATTGCAAAAGGTGGCTAATAATTACTATAGAGTTAGTGTTGTTGGTGTACATACATCATTTTCTCTCACATTCATACTCATTTTTCTTTGCATGCATGAGATAGTTCACTCCACTTTGCATGCATGAGCTAGTTCACTCCACTTTGCATGCATGAGAAAATAAACTTTACTTTGCATCCATGAGCTAGTTTAGTGAACTCCACTTTGCATGCATGAGCTAGTTCACTGCAATTTGCATGGATGATCTCGTTTACTCTACTTTGCATGCATGAGCTAGTTCACTCCACTTTTCATGCATGAGCTAGTTCACCCCACTTTTCATGCATGATATAGTTCACTCTACTTTGCATGCATGATCTAGTTCACTCCGCCTTACATGCATGAGATAATTTACTCTACTTTGCATGCATGAGCTAGTTCAACCCACTTTGCATGTAGTTAATCCTATCATAGTTGCATGACTAATTCTTATAAATTTCATTCAATTGCATTGTATTGTATTAATGGATTATTCATTCATCATTGGATGATGATTATTCTTTCATAGGTTAATGATAATTTTATTTCTCTATTATTCTCTTCTCTTTTATTGTTCTCAATTTCTATTGTATTACTCTTCTATTAGACTCTAGATCTCACAGGTGTGCAACAATTTCTACATGGTATTAGAGAAATCTTTAATTTATAGAGGAGTATATATTTTTTTGCATGTGGAAGACACATCAAAGAGAAAAATAGATAAAATGGATCATCCCGAACAATTAATCCTCATTTTATTCAACTACTATGAATGGAAGACACAAGTAGTTATTCTTTTGTGGAGTAAAGGATTGTATAGTATTACAATGGGAACAAAGACTAAACCCATTTCTACAGTGGAGAAATAAAAATGGTTTAACAGGATGGATGAAGCCTTTGGTTTGTTGTGCCTCTCAATTTCTCTTAACCTTGTATTCCACATCGAATCTTCCACTATTCCGAATAAATTTTGGACCACATATGAAGGACTTTTCAGGAAGCAAGATGTGCTTCAAAGTCATCAATTGGAGAATGAGCTTATTGCTTTGAGCCTAAGTAACTCTCACACTATTTAGGACTTCTTCACAAAATTCAAATAATTATTGCTACATCTAAATATATGTGGTATAGACAAGAAAAAGGGTATATCACTCTTTCCATTCTATCAAAATTGGGTCTTGAATACTCGTTGTTTGTCTCTACTTTTCATGCTACAAAACTAGCAATGGGATCTCCTTGGAAGATGCCTCGCATGGATTCTTTTGTTGCGTCTCTCACTCATGCCAAAGATAAACTTGTTCAAATGGTTCCCTCAATTCCTCAAAGGCACATGCATGTGAAGCAAATGAGAAGTATACAAATTGTTGGCACAAAATCAGAGATTCGGGTTCTTGAAGGTTACCAAAAAAGGTATTGTTGTAGTCTAGTAGCACTGACATATTCAACCTTCCACAAGGGAAGGAGGTCTCACCTGAAGTAAAACCAATAATTACGTATGATAAAGTGAGTTAACGAGGAAACACCATGAGATATAGTGCAATACAATACATAACCATATTTGAATGTGGAGAGATCATATCATTAGAAGTCTTAAACCAGTAGATGCATCAAATAGTCCATGCTTCATAGCATAAAGATAAACACATACATTACAAAAGCTTGTTAAATAGTATCGCAATGATCAATTACAAAAAAAATGATAGATTGTGTAGTAAAGAGATCAAGCATTCATACACATAATAACAATTTTTTGGTGCTCAAATAATCCTTCATGTATTAGCAGATCACATCCCAACATACATAAAGTACGTCTTCCATAACATGAATTATACAACAAAATCAGTAATTAAGTATCTGATTTTGACTCTCAGACTTCTGCACAAGCACAGTTCCTTCCCCAAAATCTCTTATAATGGCTTATCACATCAGACAATAATGGAGAAATAATAATGATGGAACAAAAGAGAGACTCAACCAAACTCAATAGTAAACCAACATAAATATAACAATAACCTATTAGCTTCTTAACAACAACATGACAACAACTTAACAACAACCTTTTCCCATTACAAATTCCCATATTTATTCCTTTCCCTTGGGTATTTCTTTGGATTCTTGTGTTTGCTAATGTCTCTTCTTGATTTCACTTCCTTTTCGCATGCGCTCGAAGGTTTTGTCTCTTTTCGTTGCTCTTCTCATTGGCACATGATTTTTTTCATTTCTAGAACACTAGGGATTAGCTTTCTGCCACTTGGGTCTCTCACTGATATGCTATATTGTTCCACAAAACTTTAATATTTCTGAAAAACTAGGCACTCTTCAGAAACAAAGGGCCCAATAGGCCCTAACCACAATCCTTGACTCGTATTGACTCAAATTTATGCATCCTTATTGTGTTCTCCCTCAAACAGAGGGTCTAACTTAGGTACTATCTAAACCACTTGATTTCTAAAACTATGATATTGGCCAACTTTTTCTTGCCACTTCCATAAAAAAATGGAAGCTCCTGCGACAAATGCTTGTGTTGTAGCCATGTTGGGTTCTGTGGGATTTGTAGCCAGCAGTGTCTCCCACTCAAATTCTGCAACCAAATCAATGTGGTGTAATTTGACATATGTCTCTTGGATGATCTATTTGAAATCCTTGAGTTATTTCATTGCATCTTGATGAGCATCATACAGAGTGTCGAGGCGTTCATCATCTTCTTGTATCTGGGCAAACTTTGTAGTCTGCTCAAAAGGGTCGGTGATTTCTTGAACTTCTTGACGCATCCTTTATTTGTGCCCTAAGGTACTCCACTGGTTTGTTTCAATGCTCTATCAAGCCAACCCAATCATTAACCAACTCAAAGAGCTGGCTACACTCAGTGGCTAGTTGATGCAAAGATGTATGAACATTATCACCCTCCTCCACAACATTGTTGATATTTTCCAACATTTCCTTAGGTTGTTCCTATTATTTAATCTTGATGGCTTCCAACTGTTGTTGGATATTGTTAGTTATCTGAGCTAATTTCATCCAAGCATCTGCAACAAGGCCAATCCTATTGGCGGGAATAACTGGAGTGATGTCCTCTGGTATCTTAGGTACACTTTGTCAAAAAGTAGGCTAGACCTGGATAATTTTTTCTAACGTCGTCGTGACATTGGATTCATCTTGTACCTGCAAGCTCTGCTCATGTTTTTTGGTTGTAGTGGCTTCATTGAAAACCTCTCTCAAATAATATACTTACTGTGTGAGGGCTTGATTGATATGCTCGACTATTGTGATCCTCTACTCGATTTGGTTGGTGGATGTTAGGATCCAATCCTAACCCCTCTCCATGGGTCATTAGTTAGTAGGATATATTTTATATGTAATAAAGGCTAACATTAGTTAATAAGGCCTGATAAATAACAGAGAATAAGTCAATGTAAAAATACCTAATAGAAGCTTTTGCTTCTAGAAAGATCTTCCTCTAGAAGTTTCCTTAGAAGGTAGAATTAGTATAAATAAGAGTAGGAGGCATTGGATATTTTTGTCTTGGATTTTATTGTAATAGAGAACTGCTCTGTTGGAGGTTTCCCCCTCGAAGAGGCAAGTGAACATTGTTATCTCTAATAAAGGTGCTCTTTCTAGTGTTATTTCGGTACTCTTCTAGCTATAATATGGTTGTTCCATTACTTCTTGCTAAATATTTATATTCTACATATTATTATTCATCTGGTATATTGCAAGTGGTATCAGAGCTCCTTCCTGGGAAGAACTTGTGGGGTAAATTTTTTTCAGGGTAGAGACATATTTTGGCATCTTTAAGCTACAAAGATTTGTTTTTCCATGCATAAACTTGCAGTCAGGGACTCATATCAATAGGAAATACAAGTGTTACTTAAGTGCACATTGTTGGCCACCCTTGCAACCCATGTTGGTACCCCTTCGAGTGGTAGTGCATTAGACAACAATTGTATACAGATCGGCCTATATATCATGAATCCCTCTGTAGATAAACCAATATGCCACCTGAATTCTATAGTTCCACTGAGAAAACACTCAGGAAGATACTCTCTAGTACCTGGGTAGTCAGTTAGTATGACTAAGGGCACGGTGTCTAGCCTCCTTAGTTGGTGCCCTGAGATATTGGGTTGAGTACTACTATTGCATGCCACACATATATCAGAGAGCTATAGCATAGGGAAAACCATTTTCTGTAGAAACCTCGAATACCCTAAAATTTGGGATAGAAACATAAATAGAACATACAAGATATATTGTCATGCAACTGTGTCTCTTGCATTCTGGTTGTGAAATTCCTACACAATTCTTCCTATTAAGAATTTGGCCATTTCTTCACTGCAGTATTATTCAACTCAGAATATAACTCCGCAGGAGTAAAAAACAAATATGGGGTCCATCAACACCCTTATTGGTAACCTAGTCCATTGCATTCCTCTCTTCATTATGATCGCAGTGATACCCTTCATGTTTAAGCCATTTTTTTCTCTACAATCCCACCCCTTTATGAGACACCCTTATTTGACACATATCCCATTGGACTCCTCTCTTTGTCCTAATCACCCTGGTACATCTCACTTTTTATGGTCCCAATTTTTGTCCCACCACCTCATCTACTACCTAATATGCTACCATGCCAACTACCCAAGCTTAGACCCAAGAATACTGGGATACTAGGATTTCTAGCATAGAATCACGAATGGAATCCACCCTCGCTACCATACAAACAAAAACCAACGACTCTCTCTCTACAAAAATCCAAGCAGCCATCTGTGAATCCATGAATTCATTCTCAAAATATAATTAAGTAGAACCCAATGTAGAGGACCCTCAACATTCCCATTATGATCATACTCATTCCTCCCACTCCCCTTGGGGTTCTCCACACTCTTGGAATAAAGTGCCCAAAGTTGACATGCATAAATTGTATGGATCCAACCCAACAAGGTGGGTCTCTCAAATGGAACAATCCTTCTCCCTCCATAATATTTGGGATGATGAGACCAAACTCCATGTAGGTGTTTTGTACCTAGATCAAGAACGATGGTAGTGGTGGCAGTGGCATAAGAAATTTTATCCAGGAATACCCACTTGGAATGTGTCCACTAAATCATTTTGTGCCCGTTTTGATAGGGAATCACATTTTTTTGGGTAGACTCGCCAAGTTGCTCCAAACTGGATCAGTCACATATTTCATCACAACATTTAAAAAATTGGATGTTGGGATTGAGGGCTTATCTGATACAGTTTACCTTTAATGTTTTATCAATGGATTAAAGGACGCCATTCAGGCTCATGTGAGCATGCATCATCCTACTACCCGATTCCAGGCATGTCAAATAGCAAAGGAAGAAGAGACCATCCTTAAGAACCCACCCATGAAGGCTCCAATTCTCAACCCTCCTAGCCCCAGGGCTCACCCAGATCTGACACAAACATTAAAGGTCCAAAAGGTATCTCCAATTGAAATGGAGGAACGTCGCAAGCAAGGAATTTGTTAGTATTGTGATGAAAAGTTTTCACTAGGATATAAATGTAGAGAAACAAAGTTCTTCCATATTGATGCATCCTCTTCATATCCTTCTAAATACATCCCATCAAATGAGGCTCCAACAAGTGATCACGTCGAATCTCCAATTGTAACCCCTGTGGAACCAGAGGAACCCATCATATTGCTTCATGCACTCTCAGGTATTTTGGCCCCACAGGCATTGAAGCTCAAGGGATACATCAAACATTGGTCAATGGTGGTGTTGATTGATAGTGGTAGCACAAAAACGTTTATTTATTGCTTTCTTGCTGATGAGATCCATTTTTTTTTTCTGCTCTGTTTCTAATTTTCAAATCCTCATCGCTAATGGTGGTACTATGAGGTGGGGGAGCCGTTGTGAGAATTTCAAGCTCCAAATGGGTGATTATACTCTAAAAACCCACATGTTATCTATTTCCATGGGTGGTTGTGATATTGTATTAGGAGTGGAATGGATTTACACTCTGGGGCCAATAAAAATGTATTATTGAGAATTATATATGAGCTTCACCCAAGACGCTCACTCCTATACCCTCTAAGGTCTCTAAGAAAGCTCTCCTTAAATCATCATCTCTCACAACATGGAAAAACTATTTTAGAAATGCTACCATGGTGTGATTACTCAATTTAATGTCATCCAATCACTGAACATGCCTCTCAGGTAGTTCCTCCTGGCCTCCAACTCATCTTGGAAAAGTACACCAAGTTCTTTGAGATTCCCACAGCCTTACCTCCCTCGAGGGGTGAGAATGATCATAGCATCCCTCTCCTTTCGAGCAGCCAACCCCCCAATGTGCGTCCCTACAAATATCCATTTGCTTAGAAAGTTGAAATAGAAAATAATTACTGGAGGTGAGGGTAATTCTCCCCAGTACCAGCCCATATTCTTCACCAGTGGTGATGGTCTTAAGGAAATAAGGAACTTGGCGCATGTGCCCTGATTTTCGTGCTCTAAATAAACTAACCATTAAAGATAAGTTTTCCATTCATGTCATTGATGATCAGTTGGAAGAACTCCAAGGTGCCTATGTATTCACCAAATTATACCTTCGCTCTGGCTATCACCATATCTAGATGAAAGAGGCATATATTCTGAAGACTGCTTTCAGAACTCATGAAGGACATTATGAATTATTGGTCATGCCTTTTGGCCTTTGCAATGCCCCATCCACCTTCTAAAGTCTCATGAATAAATCATTGAAACCTTACCTTTGGAATTTTTTCTTGTTTTTCTTTGATGACATCCTCATTTTAAGCCACACTTAGGATAGCCCCCTTCTTCATGTGCACAAATTCCTTCACTTGTTGCAGGAAAACCAATTGTTTGTTAAAAACACCAAACGTTCATTTGGAGTCAGTGAAGTGGAATACTTGGGATACATTGTCAGTCGAGAAGGGGTAAAAGTGGACCCCAAAAAGATACAAGCTATGAAAGAATGGTCGCGACCCAAAACCTTAAAGTGTCGAAGGGGTTTTCTTAGTCTCAAGGAATATTACTGGAAATTTGTCCACCATTATGGAAAAATTGATAATCCATTGACCAAACTTCTTAAGAAGAATGAATTTCATTGGATACCTATTGTTGAGCAAGCCTTCAGAGAATTAAAGAGGGCCATATGCACTACTCTTGTCCGAGCAACACTTGATTTCAACAAAACCTTTGTGGTGGAATCAAATGCTTATGGCACTGGTATAGGCACAATGCTCACACAAGATGGTAGACATTTTTCATTTACTAGCCAAGCGTTGAGTGGTTGCAATCTAGGAAGATCTGCATATGAAAAAGAAACGATGGTCATTCTCCATGTGGTCCACACATTGCAGCCATATCTCTTGGGACATACATTTTCAAATCAAAACATATCACCATAGTCTAAATATTTTTTGGAGCAATGACTATCCTCCCCGTAAACAAATAAGTGGCTGACCAAAATGTTGGGTTATGATTATGAAATTATATAAAAAAAAAAAAGGAAAATATAATATAGTAGTTGATGCATTATCACACCAACATGAGGAAGACAACTCCCTCTTTTTCGTATCTTTACCAGTCCCTGATTGGATTGAATAAGTACCCCAAGAGTGGCTAACACACCCAACTCTCTCCAATTTAATTCAACGCCTTTAAGAGGACCCTAATCCTCCCATCATCTGGTTCTCTCACCCTTTTTAGCACTCAAGCTGCGACTCTTAAATGATTTTCACTCATAAGCTATTGTGGGTCACTCGGGCTTCCAAAATGCATATGTTGGTGCCTGTCGTTATTTTTTCTAGGTAGGCATGAAGAAGGATATCCTTCACTTTTTCACAGAATGTGAGGTGTGCCAATGTAATAAAGTTGAAGCTATCAAATCTCTAGGCACCCTAAAACCCCTACCCGTTCCATCTTCTATATGGACAAAAATCTCCATGGATTTTATAATGGGCCTTCCTAAAACTGGGAACAAGTTCGTCATTATGGTGGTGGTTGATCGCCTCTCTAAGTATGCTCATTTTTGTGCCTTACCCCACCCTTTCACACCAGAACTAGTAGCACAAGTTTTCCTTGATCATATTTTTAAGTTACATGGCAAGTCCATCTCTATTGTATCTAATCGTGACCCCAGTTTCACAAGAACATTTTGGAAAGAGTTGTTTAAATTGCAGGGAATCCAATTGAACATGAGCACAACCTATCATCCCCATTCTGACAGCCAAACGGAAGTGGTCAGCAAATGTTTGGAAACCTATTTGGGGTGTTTTTCTTCGAACAAACAAAACTAGTGGTTGCAATGGCTCCCCTTGGGAAAATCGTGGTATAATACTACCTATCATATGACCACTAAAATGACCCCATATGAAGCAATGTATGGCCAACAAACACCTACAGTCACTACCTATATTCCAGGAACATGAAAGGTCCAATATATTCATACAATACTGCAAGGTCACACAACCACCCTCTCGGCTCTGAAGGATAACCTCCACATGGCCCAAAATTGCATGAAGCAACAGGTGGACCAACATCGTTCAGAAAGGGTTTTTCATGAAGGAGATCAAGTGTTTCTTAAGATCCAACCTTACAAGAAAACATATCTCAAAGCCCAAGGACATCACTAGTTGGAACCCAAGTTTTATGGGCCCTACGAGATCATCAAGTGTATTGGTTCAATGACCTACAAATTGGCCCTTCCGACTACTTCCAAAATCAATCTCGTGTTCCATGTTTCTTGTCTAAAGAAAGTGGTGGGACAAAATTGTAGGGTCCAAACCATCTTTCTAGAATTATATGAAGAAGGATCCCTTTGGATCCAACTAGATGCAGTCCTCAATCACCATGAACATCAATTGAGTGGAATAACTATCAAAGAAGTGATGATCCAGTGGAAGGACACATCACTAGAGGATGCAATCTGAGACCCAATGACTATACTCTAGCAGTTTTCGCACCTGCAACCTTGAGGACAAGTTTGCTTTTGAAGGGGTAGGGAATGTTAGGATCTAATCCTAACCCCTCTCCATGAGTAATTAATTAGTAGAATATATTTTCTATGTGATAAAGGCCGACATTAGTTAATAAGGCCTAATAAATAAAGGAGAATAAGCCAATGTAAGAAGACATAGAAGCTTCCGCTTCTAGAAAGATATTCCTCTAGAAGTTTCCTTATAAGGTAGAATTAGTATAAATAAGAGTAGGAGGAATCAAATATTTTTTTCTTAGATTTTATTGTGATAGAGCTCTGCTCTATTGGAGGTTTCCCCCTCGAAGAGGAAAGTGAACATTGCTATCTCTAATAAAGGTGTTATTTCTGGTGTTATTCTCGTATTGTTCTAGCTATAATATGGTTGTTCCATTACTTCTTGCTAAATATTTATGTTCCACATATTATTATTCATCTGGTATATTGCAGTGGAATCCCTGATAAGGTTCATGATTTTTGGTGCCATGTGGACAACTCTCCCCTGGTGAAAATGGAATCCAAGGGAAGCCACAAAACAAGTGGTTGACCACTTGCGATAGAACACTTAGAAAATAGGGGGTACCAACACCATCTGTGGTAGGTGAGTGAGATTTGAGGCTTCATGCAATCCATTCAGTGACTTCCTGTGGAAGTTTTTCAATCACCTCTGTTTTCTCCAAACAGAGCTCCGATATATATCGACATTGGTGTGGGTCCTGTAACATAGGTGCAAGTTGTTCCTTGATAGAAGTAGTGCTATGTGTTGTGTTCGGATCTGATCCTAACCCATCTCCATGGGTCATTAGTTAGTAGGATATGTTTTAAAGGCCGAAATTAGTTAATAAAGCCTAATTAATAAATAATAACAAGTCAATGTAAGAATACCTAATAGAAGCTTTCGCTTCTAGAAAGCTCTTCCTCTAGAAGTTTCCTTCGAAGGTAGAATTAGTATAAATAAGAGTAGGAGGAATTGGATATCTTGTCTTGGAGATTATTGTAATAGAGCTTTGCTCTTCTAGAGGTTATCCCCTCGAAGAGGAAAGTGAACATTGCTATCATAATAAAGTTTCTCTTCATAGTGATTATTATGTTGTTACTCTAGTGTTCTTCTGTTATTTTTCTAGATATATCATTATTATTCTGTCATTTCCTACTAGATATTTTATGTTATACATCATATATTGTATCAAGAATATTACAAGTGGTATTAGAGCTCTTTCCATGGAAATACTTGTGGGCTAAATTTTTTCAAGGTAGAGACATATTCTGACGTCTTTAAGCTACATAGATTTGTCGTTGCATGCATAAATCTGCGTCCAGGGATTCATACACATAGGAAATACAAGTGGTTCTTAAGCGCACATATATTGGCCACCCTTGTAACACCAGTAGGTACTCCTTCGAGTGGTATTGCATCATACAACACCTGTATATGGATCAGCCTACACATCTTGAATCCCTTCCTAGATAAACTGATTGATCACCTGACTGTTATAATTTCACCAAGAACAACACTCAAAAAGTGACTCTCTAGTACCTGGGTAGTCAAGTAGTACGGCTAAGGGTATGGTCTAGCCTCCTTACTTGGTGCCCTAAGATATTGGGTCGAGTACTACTGTTGGACCCCACACGTATATAAGAGAGCTACAACATAGGGAAAACCCTTGATTGTATATTCCCTAGAAACTTTAATCCTTGGGAACAAAATAGAGAAAGAAAAGACAAATTTATTGCAGCGCAACCTAGCCATCTACATTGGGGTTGCAAAATTACTACATCTTTTGTCCTGTTAAGAATTTGGGAATTCCACCTCCATAGTATTATTTAGTTCGAAGTATAAATCCATAGGAGTAGAAAAAATAAAAAATATTGGTCATGTCAACACCCTTATTTGTGACCTAACCCATTGCATTCCTCTCATCATTCTGATCGTAGTGGTACCCTTCAATTTTAATCCCTTTTTTTTCCTGCAGACCCAACCCCCTCTGGGATGCCTTTCTTGATACCTATACCATTGGATTCCTCTCTTTGTCATGATCACCCAGGTAGCTATCAATTTTAAGCCCATTTTTTCCATCCCGACACCTCCATTGCTACTTAAGCCTTCACCATGCCTACCACTTGCTCTCATTCCCAAGACACCTTGGAGGATCAAATGTCCCACCTGGAAAAAAAAAATTGTTGACAGCATGGATTCCCTCCGCAATGAATTCTCCACAGCCCCTACCCAGCAAGTCGACAAATTGGTGCAACTCTTCAGGGGTAAGAATGTTGAGCCAAACCCAAAATAACTTCCATCTTTTCATTCTAAACATACTCATGCTACTTGGCACATGTGCCTTGATTTTCATTCCTTGAATAAACTGACCATCAAAGATAAATTTCGCATTCATGTCATGATGATTTGTTGGAGGAACTCCAAGGTGCCTGTGTATTCACCAAATTAGACCTTCTCTCCGGTTATCACCAAATACGGATGAAGGAGGCAGATATTCTGAAGACTGCTTTCAAAACTCATGAGGGAAATTATGAATTATTGGTCATGCATTTTGGCCTTTGCAATGCTCTATCCACCTTCCAAAGTCTCATGAATAAGATATTGAAACCTTACCTTTGGAATTTTGTCTTGTTTTTCTTTGAATACATACTCATTTATAGTCACACTTGGGATAGCCATAATCTTCATGTGGACAAAGTCCTTCACTTGCTATAGGAAAACCAATTGTTTTTCAAAAAGACCAAATGTTCATTTGGCGCCAACGAAGTGGAATACTTGGGGCACATTATCAATAGAGATGGGGTAAAAATGGACCCAAAAACGATACAAGCTATGCAAGAATGGTTGCACCCAATGAACTTAAAGCTCCTAAGGGGTTTTCTTGGTCTCACTGACTATTACAGGAAATTTGTCAAACATTATGGAAAAATTGCTAAGCCCTTAATTGACCTCCTTAAGAAGATTGTGTTTCATTAGACGCCTGTTGTTGAACAAGACTTCACAAATTTAAAGAGGGCCATGTGCACTACCCCTATCCTAGAAACTCCTGACTTCAACAAAACCCTTGTGGTGGAATCAGATGCTTCTAACACGAGTATAGGTGAAATGCTCACCTAAGATGGTTGACCCTTGGAAATTACTAGCCAAGCATTGAGTGGTCGCAATTTGGGCTGATCCACATATGAAAAAGAAATGATGGCCATTCTCTATTCGATGCACACTTGGTGACCATATCTCTTGGGATGTCATTTTTAGATTAAAACAGATCACCATAGTTTGAAATATTTTTTGGAGAAGCGATTATCATCCCCAGATAAAATAAGTGGCTGAAAAAAATGTTGGATTATGATTATGAAATCATCTACAAAAAGGGAAAAGATATCATAGTAGCAGATGCATTTTCCAGACAACATGAGAAGGATGAATCCCTCTTTTCTTTTCCCTTACCGGTCTCTGATTGGATTGAAGAAGTGTTCTAAGAGTGGATAACACACCAGAATACCTCCAAATTAATTCAGTGTCTTCAAGAGGACCCTAATTCTCCCACTAGCTACACTTGGAAGGATAATTTTCTAGGATATAAGGATCACTTGGATCTGTCACCCTCCTCAGCACTCAATCCCAATATCTTAAATGAGTTTCACTCCTCAGCTATAGTGGGTCACTCTATATTCCAAAAGACATATCCTCGTGCTCGTCGTTATTTTTTGGGGGTCGGAATGAAGAAGGATATACTTCAATTTTTCACAGAATGTGAGGTGTGCCAACTTAATAAAGGTGAAACAACAAGTCTCCAGACGTCCTAAAACCCTTACCTATTCCAGCTTCTTTGTGGACCAAAATTTTCATCTATTTTATTGTGGGCCTTCCTAAAGCTGAGAAAAAGTCTTTCATCATGGTGGTGGTTGATCGCCTCTCCAGGTATGCTCATTTTTGTGCTTTACCTCACCCTTTCACACCAGCACTCGTAGCACAAATATTCCTTGATCATATTTTCAAGCTACATGGCATGCCAAACTCTATTGTCTCTAATCGTGACACAACTTTCATCATCATATTTTGGCAAGAGTCGTTTAAATTGCAGGGCACTAAACTAAACACAAGCACAACTTATCACCCCCAATTTGACATCCAAACAGAAGTAGTCAACAAATCTTTGGAAACCTACTTGTGTTGTTTTTCTTTAGACAAACAGAACCAATGATGGCTTCCTTTGGCAGAATGGTGGTACAATACCTCCTATCATACGACCACTAAAATGACCCCATATGAAGTGTGTATGGCGAAAGGCCACCAAAAGTCGTTACCTATCTTCCTGGCACATCCAAGGTACAATATATTGATATAATGTTGCAAGTTCATATAACCACTCTAGTGGCTTTGAAGGATAACCTCCACATGGCCCAAAATTGCATGAAGGAATAGGAAAACCACCATCATTCAACAAGGGTTTTTCAGGAAGATGATCAGGTGTTTCTCAGGCTCCAACTTATAAGAAAACATCTCTCAAAACTTAGGGACATCACAGATTGGGACCTAAGTTTTATGTACCCTACCCGATCATCAAGCACATTGGTTTTGTGGCTTACAAATTATCCCTTCCTTCTACTTCCAAAATACATTCAGTGTTCCATGTTTCTTGTCTGAAGAAAGTGGTGGGACATAATTGCAGAGTCCAAACCATCCTGTCAAAATTATATGAAGAATTTTTCCTTTGGTTCCAACCAGAACAAGTCCTCAATAACCGTAAACATCAGCTGTGTGACTGCACTATCAAGGAAGTGTTGATCAATTGGAAGGACATAACACCATATGAGGTGACCTAGGAACCCATGACCATACTTCAGTAGTTTCCACACCTGTAGCCTTGAGGACAAGGTTTCTTTTGAATGGGGATGGCATGTTAGGATCTGATCCTAACCCCTCTCCATGGGTCATTAGTTAGTAGGATATGTTTTAAAGGCCGGCGTTAGTTAATAAGGCCTAATTAATAAAGAATAATAATTCAATGTAAGAAGACCTAATAGAAGCTTTTGCTTCTAGAAAGATCTTCCTCTAGAAGTTTCCTTAGAAGGTAGAATTAGAATAAATAAGAGTATAAGGCATTGGATATATTGTATTGGATATTATTGTAATAAATATCTACTCTGATGGAGGCTTTCCCCTTGAATATGAAAGTGAACATTGATATCATAATAAAGTTTCTCTTCATGGTGATTATTCTGGTGTTACTCTGGTGTTCTTCTATTATTTTTCTGGATATATCATTATTATTATGTCATTTCCTCCTAGATTTTTTTTGTTGCATAATATATTGTATCAGGAATATGGCACGCTGACTGAGTGTCATCATGATCATCTAGTTGGTCTTGTGGAGGGTCCTAATCCATCATAATTTCTATTTCAGGCCTTGTCTCTGTCTGTGGATGAGAGGTAGTTTTGAGGGCTGTGTGCAGGGGCACTTGGACTTCCGGGATCTGAGGAGAAGTGGATGTAAATGGATCATTGGTACCGATAGTTGTGGCGTTATGGGAAGTAGAGTCTAGAAAAACTCTATCAAACTAGTTATGGTTTAGGGATGTTGGAGGGGTGTGCACGGTGGTGGTGGTCCCACCGTTTTGTGGGGCAGTGGCTTCCTTGACGATAGTGGTAGATTGGAGCTTCAGTGGAGGGTCATCAATAATGTTTATGATGTCAGGTATGGATGGAGAAGTGAATGGGGTGGAAATTCTAGTGCGCATCTGAGCTAGAGTGGTTTTCAATTGAGGGGGGTTGGTATGGGATGGAAGTGAAGTGGTGTGGGATTGATCTGGGTAGGAGGAAAGGGGGATTCCCTCCATTATGATAAGATCAATGGTGTAATTGGAGGGGGATTTGGTACATAGCTTCTTCCAAGGAAAAATTGAATTAAGGAATTCTCGGAATTGCTTACTTGATATAGTGGTGTCATCAGGAATGGAGGAAAATGGTATCTAAATTGTGTTGTTCGACAACACTTCCTCTTCTCCTTCATCTACCTCTTCCTCTGAGATGGAGGGTGTTCGATTTATCTTGCTCACTCTAGGGCCTATCCTCAATGTCACCACTACAGCGTACCTTTGCAAAATGGTCGACATGGTGTAGGAGATAACCCCTGACATCTCTTCCCTAAGTAACCTCGACCATCCCCTGACCTCCTTGTCAAACACTACTATATCCATATAGAATGAAAGAGGATTCATATGAAGCATCACTAGGGTAGCTCCTAATGGTCTCACAAAGGTGTGGTCATGGTTCATACCAAACAAAATGTGGTGAGTATGTTTTTTGAGGATCGCCTGTGGAATTCAGAGCCTCTGCATTGCAATAATCATCTCATTTTTCCACAATGAAAAAAAACATTGTAATCAACAGTATTGTTGACCAAGGTCTAAGCATGCCAAAAATCGAATAACTTGGATATTCAAGGATCAAAATTGTAGGTGAGTCGTCAACCTTGGGGTGGATGTCATTTCCACATCACAAAATAGACGAGTAAGTAACCATAGATGAATTAGGTGGTTCTCTCATGAAAATTTTCACAAGCCTACAATATCTTTGTTAGCAAGTACTGACACCAGTTCAGTGGTGCGCCATTTTTGGTAAATTCAACCATCGCTATCGCATCGAGCATACACTCATCCTTTGTATAATTTTTCATTACCTTGTAAGCGATGAGGTAGAAATCACAACAGAATTTTGTACAATTAATGGGCTCAATCTAAGCACCATGACCTCCCTAGTGAGTGCCATATAGGTCATACAGGTTGAGTGTACCCTTTTTCCTTTCATGTTTCCCTAACCCTTGGAAGTTGTCTAATACATTTTAACATGTCATGGATAAGCCTGTTAACTATTGGATGTATTCAACATGTATGGGGTGCCTCTTTTCCATCCATAGTGTGCGAGGACTCAACTAATCATAAATTTGGTGCATTTTGTGACTTCCCTAGTGGTGTCGAACACTGGCAAGTCCCACAAATTCATCAACATGTTGTCATGCATGGGCAGGAAAAATTTATTCCACTACCATTGGAAGTCACCATATGGCAAGTTGATGCAGTCCATGAAGGTGTGAACCACCATTAAGGGGTACTCACCAACATCAATGAAATCAATGTCCACAAGTCGAGTGTGTTCCACCTTCCCATGGAGGTCATCTAAACCTTCTACCCATGGATCGATGAATTCTTTCAGGACAATAAAAGTGATTGGTGCAACAACTTTGGGGGTAGATCCCTGACCAGAGGTGTGAACCATCCTAGTAGACTTACGATAATACACAAAGCAAACTAGGGGATCGGGATATGGACACAAGTTCACAAATTTCTCAAGGGGCTCCAAGACTAAGTATACAATTAGAAGGATGATAATACAAGAACATGAATCCTTCGTCCAAAGGCATGTTTATAATAATTATGTGGAAGGTGACATGACGGTCATGAATTGAATTATACAGGGTGAAAATAGTGGGCATTAACATCGACTAAATCCCTCAAATGAGGAAAAATCCACAATGTGATTTGGGAAACTAAATGTGTAATTGGAAAGTTGGTAATGGGACATCAGATCAAATCAGGAAAGTAAAGAGAATGATGGTGGTGAATTGGAAAAAGGAAGGACAATTGTTAATAGTTAATTGACTATGACAAGAAGTGATGTGATGACAAGAAAAAAGGTACAAATGAATTTTAACGACCCATGTGATGACACCAGGGCATCAAATTCAAACTCCAAAAATGTTAAGTACAAGATGATGTGAGTGATACCTCCCTGACCACAAAGTGAATATCCAGGTTGGATGACTTGGAAAGGACACTAAAATATAAGACATGTGAGCATAGACCACGTCATTTTCTTATTGAAATAAACAGAAAAAACAAAGATAGAAATGGAAAATAGAGACATAAATAGAGAGCCTACCTATGAAATTCACTCTTGGAGACAGGAGTGTGATGAAACTCTGATTATGAGGAATAAGGGTAGGGATTCAGGCGTGCACCATTCACCCATATGGGTTGAATAATTCCATCGAGTTGCGCTAATTTGATAGTTATAGAGTCACATATTTTCGTAACTATAAAAGGTCTAAGCCAGTGCATATGTAGCTTCCCTAGATGTTTATGATACTTGTTGTCGTATACTAGGATCATGTCACCTTACACAAATTATTTATGCCTTATATGGCGATCATGCCATGCCTTTTGTTGGGATTTCTCCGTGATTTGATGAAAATATGCTAAGAACCGATCCTCATCAAGTTCCATCAGTTCCTTGACCCACTCAAAAAGTGAGTTATCATCTATATTCTTAGTAGCTTGTGCAATGAATAAAATTGGGGTGAGAAACTTGACTGGTACAATTGCTTCTCTACCATATACCAGTTGAAATGGAGTATACATGTTTAACCACTTCGTGGTAGTCTAGTAAGACCATAACACAACTGGAACTCGCTCATCCTAGTCGTCACGATTTGTGCAACAGACTTTAGTCATCCCCATCGCCAAGATTTTATTAAATTCTTCCACTATTATGTTATCTTGTGGATGGTAGGGACTACTCTTATGATGCCAAATCAGAAATTCTCTTGTAAGGGTCGCGATAGTCTCAATGAAAAAGTGGGCTCCTTGATCATTGGTCAATATTTGAGGAAAACCAAACCGGGTAATAATATTATTAAAAATAAACCATGTTTCTGTGGTTGTATAACAATCCCAAGCATCATTTGCTTCATCCCATCGAGTCAAGTAATCAGTTGCAGTAATTATGTATCTTTCCTTGGAATGCTTGGCAAGGGGATTTATTCAACCAATGAAATCGACAACCCATTTTTCAAATTCTTTCAGTTCTTGGACAAGGCGTAGAGGTAACTCATCACAACAAGATGGCTACCCCACTCTCTGACATACATTGAAGGCCCGAGCATATTCCTTAGTATCTTTAAACATTGTAGGCCACCATAAACATGCTTGTAATATATTCTTGGCAGTAGCCTTGCTGCCAACATGTCCTCCCACAACTCCACTGCAAAATTCCCATATAATATCAAGTCTTCAATGGTCTAGCACACATCACCTCAAGATGTTATTAAATCCTAATTTGTGCAATTGGCCCACAATTAGTTGATAGTTTGTTGCACGAACCACTAGGTATCTTTTCTGAGTTTCAAAATAGCCCTCTGGCATAGTACCAATGGTTAAAAATAATGCAACATACGATAGATAATCAAGAATAGCCTCAATGCAGAAGAAATATGCATTAGGGAGTTGATCATCTACATCTCTACCACTTTCTCCCGACTCTAGTCTAGACAAATGATCTGGCCCCACATTTATTTTACCAGGCTTTCCAATGACTTCAAAAGAAAACTCATGAAATAACAACAACGATCTTCAAATTTTATCTTCTAACACGCGTTTGTTAACCATATACTTCAAAGCAGAGTTATCAGTAAAAAAATTAAAATTACTACCTAACAAATATGTCTAAACTTTTGTAAAGAATAAACCATTTCCAAGCCTTCCCTTTCATTTGTAGTATAGTAGCTCTCAACCTAGGAAAGCTTTCTTCTAGCAAAATAGACATGATGATCGAGATTTCCTTCCCTTGGTTGTGCCAGGATAGCACCCAATGCAATCACAGAGGAATCAATGTGCACATGGAACTCAATTTTCTAGTTAGGATAAGATAAAATAGGTGCAGTACTCAACTTCTCTTTTAGCAGGTAGAACTCTTTATCATAGTCTTGAGTCAGTAAAAAACTTAAAATCAATTCCAAGTAAATAATGCCTAAACTTTTGTAAATCATACACCATATATAAGAATTCTCTTTCCGTTGTAGTCTAGTTGGTTAGGATACTCAAATCTCACCCAAGAGACCCAGGTTCAAGTCTCGGCAACAAAAAAATGTGCTGGCGTGGAATTGGAGACCGAGGTTCTCGAAGGTTTCCATCAAAGATACCATTGTAGTCTAGTTGCACTAGCATATTCAACCTTCTACAAGGGAAGGAGGTCTCACCTGAAGTGCATCTGATAATTTGTGTGATAAAGAGAATTATAGAGAACACATCATTAGATCTAGCACAGTTCCATACTTATATGTAAAGAGTTCATATCATCAGAATCCATAGGTCGATAAAGATAGTGAAAATTCTATGTAGCGCAACGTTAAAGTAAACACATACATTACATAAGTTGTTAAAAGAGTAATGCAATTAGTATATACACAAAAAACACGAAAAAAAGACTGAGCATTCATCCATAACACAACAAAAGTTGTATTCTTGAATAGTCCTTTTTTTATTATTATATCTTAGACTAGTGAACATAGGGCGGGTCTTTCATATTGCATCTTACACACCAGAACCATAATTATTTGTTCACTTGGTAGATAGATCCTAGCAAAGTAATCTCATCTAAATTAATACAACAGTGAAATATCAGCAAAAACAATACAACAAAACACATCTCCATTCTAAAATCCTAACCCTTTCTCGTTACATTTTCCCTAATTTATATCATTTTCTTGGTTGTTTCTTAATTCCACTCCTCTGGTTTTTTTATTCTTCTTTGTCTTATCTTGCGCTCGAAGCTTCTAGGATTTTTCGCTTCTTCTTCCAGCTGGTGCATCACTCTTTTTCCTTGTTGGCACACTGGAAGCTAGCTTTCTTCTCCTTGTATCTAATTCTGATGTGATATGGGGTTCCTCAAAACCTTTATGCGTCTACAAAACTGGTTCTTCAAAACATAGGACCCAACTGTTGTGCTCATCCTGGGAAATCTTTATGTTGGAAAAGTAGACAGGATGATCGTATTTCCTTCCCTTGGTTATTCCAGGATAGCACCCAACGTAATCACAGAGGCATCAATGTGCACATGGAACTCAATTTGCGAGTTAGGATAAGTTAAAATAGGTGCATTACTCAACTTCTCTTTTAGCAGGTCGAATGATTTATCAAATTCCCGAGTCCAATGAAATTCTTCATATTTATTTAGTAATTGTTCCAAAGGTGTTGTTATACTTGTGTAGTTCCTAATAAAATTGTGATACTATATAGTATAGCCCAAAGCAGTCTGCAATTGTTTGATAGTGGTAGGAGGAGGCATATTGAGAATTATAGCAACTTTCAAAGGATCGAATAGCACTCCTTCCCTACAAACTATATGTCCTAGAAAATTCCCAAAGGATACACAACAAATACATTTTCTCATATTAAGGAAAATATATAGTTGTCTGCAGTGCTCCAACATCAACCGTAATATCCTGATGTTCTCCTTGAGTAAGTTGTACACATTCCAATCATTCATGTATACCCCAAGAAACTTATGACTGAAGTCATGGAATTCTACGATCAATATACAAGAGAAAATTATTGGGGCATTCTTGAGTCCAAAAGGCATAACATTATAGGAAAATGATCCCCACTCAGTAGTGAAGGTAGTTTTTTCCTTGTCTTCTTCGATGATTCAAACCTAGTGGTATCCAGAAAAACCATCTGTAAAGGAATATGCTTCGTTTCCCACTACTTGATCCATTACCACATCACTAAAATGGGTAGGAAAGGGGTCATGTACACAAGCAGAATTCAGGATTCTGTAGTCCATACAAACTCATATATCATTCATACCTTCCTTGTTTTGTATGACGATAGGACTGATCCATTTGAACTAATCGATAGGGGAAATTACTCCAGCTACCAACATCCTATCAATCCCCTTCTTCACTTTCTCTTTGACTCTAGGGTTCAAACAATATGACTTGTGTTTAACTGGTATTGAGTCAAGTTTTAACTCTATCTTCGTATCCTCTAAATATCCCTTAATACCTTTTAGTTCTAAAAATCTTGTAGGGAATAGATCCTCATATTCCTACAACAATTATTGTATCTCTATCATGGTATGCTCATCCCAGTAATCCCCTATGGAAGCTAGATTAGGGTGGTCCTCACTCCCTATGTTTATTTTTCAGAACTTCAGGGGTTTAGAATAATATTTATTAACATCACTCGACTTAGTTTCATGCACAGATCTAGTGCCTTCTGATTCTTTTAATGTCAAATTCCCAAGATATTCTAGGCCTTTGGGGTCTCTTGGGTCTTCATCATTTTTACTACAAGTCAAAGGTATTCATGTAAGGGATGGGTAAAGGCTATGATGAAGGAGGTATTCATGTTGAGGATAGATGGTGGGAGGATGTATAGTCTTAAATTAATTAGTAAAAAGCATTTTCTTAATCTATTGCAAAGCGAGAGTGATTTCAGGGGACTTACTTGAGAATAAGAAGTCTTGGAAGAATTGGCTTTGAAGGATTTCCCAACAAGCAATTTGGCGTCGAGTGTCCTCATGTACATACCAAGTGGTTGGAATTTGTCCCAAATATTGAATAAAATTATGTTCCCAAAAGTGAGAAGGAAGTTTCATAGCTTCCCATACTGGAATACAATGTGCAACATGCTCCCGTGGATAAAAAAACCCATCATATGCTACCAAATATGAGGTTAGACTATTTGGTTCTTGTTCTTGATTCGACTGAGTAACCTATGAATGGGGATTAAATCGATGTTGGATGTAACACTTTGCTTCATCCCAGGAATATAAAGTACCCCTGTGGGTGGCCCACCATCTAGCTGAAGAGGATCTTAACGCAACACCAAGTACATGAATTATTTTCTATGGCGCAACTTTATCCTCTAACCCAACAAGAAAGTTGCATAAATTTGAAGTGCCATCGTAAATAGGGTAGTCTCTAACCTCTGCTCCAACCCACCTAGAAGCTTTGATAGTCTCACAATGCCTTGAGAAGTTTTCATATCTTCCCTATTACCAATTGTCAAAAGCTACATATGAATCTTCACTTGTGGATTGAATACTTTGCCAACTTACCGAGCCATCTACAGTAGGGTTAATGTAGTTTGCTCGCTTCCCTATAGTCAGAGTGTAGAGGTGATCCAGGGCATCTTCTTCCATATTCTCCTCCACTGGGTCCATATATCAAGGACCTTGGTAAGGGTATAAATGTTTGGTTACCATCATACCATCTACTTCAAAGGTCATGATTTCCCTCTTAAGATATATAAAAACGTAATTTTCTTATGCTTAATAGATACCCAATAGAGATAGATATGGGTACTTCTCTCCTATTATTTCTATGACCTCAAAGTATACAATTTTTGTAATGCCAACTAAGTCCACTTCTATGTTTTGTAGCCTCCCAACATGATAGCAGCATCGATTGGCCATGTGTAACTGAATAGGTGAATAAATAAGCTTCGGCATACCCATGGATTCCCAGGTTTTATTCAATAGTATATTGATATTACATCTAAAATATAGCATAATATCACTAATTTCATAGTCATCGATATGGGAATTTAATTTTCCAAATCTCCACTTCCTCCTATGAATTCTACATGTATGTATTTCTTGAATATTAACAACAATCGGCTCCTTTCGGCTCCCTTCAACCTCCAGAGTCTCATTTAACATATGTTGCAACTAATTGGTGAGTTTTCTTCATCCAAAATGTTATAAAATAATCGGAGCCACAAGTCAATAGTCTTCTAAGGTCTCGTCGGAGAATCCTTCTACGCAAGATAATTTTTCCGCATTATTGGGTTGCAATGAAAGGCTTGGTTCTTCAACCCTCAGTGCTGGAGGATTAGAAATCCATCGAAACATCTATGTAGAATCCTTAAAGAATTTTTTATGTGCAATGGGGTCATATATAACATCTTCTAGTACTGCCTTATGGACCTTACTTTGAGTCGGGTTATCAACATCGACACCAATCCTTGTTCATCCTCGAGTAATAATATTAATATTGGGTGCCTTTTCTTCAGTGAAAAGTCAGGGATAAAAAATTTTCAAGTTGGCGCCTTGCTTCCTTACATGATATTCCCACTTCACGATCAACTTAAGGAAATCCTCAGTGGCATGGATGTTGTTTCTATAGTGGGCACAACAAGGACGTCTCGAAAGAGGAAAAACTCTAGCGATATTTTCCTTCTCATCACAATTATAACACCGATTTGGTCCTCTCCCATCATTTCACCTACCTATGAAACCTCGTCCACCTCTACATCCTCCTCCAAATCCTTGTGGAGATTTTTCGACCCTAAATGAAACCCGATCCATTCTATCCACAAGAGAATCCAGAGCGCGACATTTCTTGCTAGTGTGAGTGGGAGACCCATAGAATTCACTGTAAACCATATTCGGGACAGGTGAATAATTTTGTAAGATTGGAAAATGTTGAGGGGGATTACCATGGCTTTGAAAAATTTCACAATATTCTCCACTCTATCCTACCTAATGATTTGGGAAATCATGGTACTACACAGGGCCCTGAAAGGGCATTGTGGTGACGACTTGCACAACCCCTCATGATAGTCCCATTGGTGTGGCCTTCGCCAGGTGCTCATACGGTCTTGCGCCACTAATTCTAGGACATTATGTCACTATATGACCCTCAATGTAGCAACCAGTACACTGAATATATGGGCGACCTTCTCTGGGAATGGTTAGTTATTGAATTTTGTCAGTTAACGTAGAGATATGTCCTTGTAGTTACATAATATTATAGCCATCAAGTGGTCTTATCACCCACAAGCTGCCAAGATATCTCGCCCTCACCTTAATTTTCATAGCCTACTCTAAGGCTTCCCCCAAAGTGGTTATCCTTTGTTGGGTTAATGGAATGCAAGTTAATGGTAAAATTCCTTGAATTAACCATTCCCGTTGGTGGTCTTCATGGATGGGGTTTGTTAATTTCCTTGTCGCTTCCTTAAACCTTTGGTTATACTCCAAAGAATATTCTCCATCTCTCTATTTAATTTCCTACAGTTCAGAGAGAGCATGTTGCTTGGATTGGGGTAGTCAAAATTCATCTATAAACATTTTTTTCACATGAATTAAAGGTAATGGTTTCCCCTATGGATTCCCTAGTTCAATGGATTGAATATACCATTTTAATGCTTAACCCCTTAACGTGGTCTGGAACTCAACTATTTTATTCGCATTTAAAGTTCCACAAGACCTCCAGATGGCCTCACAAAGGAACCAATGCTATTCAAAATCATCATCTCCTTTACCCAAATATTATGGGTATCGGGTGAGGGAACCGACGTGCTAATGCACCATTAAAGGACTTGGGAACCCTATTAACATAAATATTGAAGGTCCTGGTTGTGATAGAACTAAATAAATTTCCACACTACTACTACTGCTACCACTCAAATTGGTTGGACTAGAATGATTAGAAATGACGGAAATTATGGGAGAGTTTATTGTAGAATTTACCGTATTTGTAGATTGCATTGAGGGACTAGAAGATCCAAGGCTGGTTCCTTTGTCTTTAGGATGGGATTATTTAACCTAGGGTGTCACATTAGTAGGACATGTTGTATTAGGTCCTGTAGGGTACTTCACATCTTCAAGCATTGTAGAAACCAAATCTCCTGCAACTTATTCAGAGATTACAATGAGTATTTTTCATCGGTGGTGACTCCTATCTTGATTCTTTCTTCCAAATTTTCTTCACCTTGTTTAATCTCTCCTTAACTCTCACCTTTCTCTCTAAACCTCTCCTTCAACCATTGGTTGTCCATCCTTCTATGTGTCTGAAACTCCCTCAACTTCTCTAACTCTCTTTTATGACTCTTCTCAAAGATGATATCCTTCCATGACTGATAAGGCCTCTTCAAAAACTTTCGCATTTTTTTTCGCCACCTCTTTTCGATTACCACATCCCTTTTCTGAGCCCGCTCATATCTGGCATGCTTCTCATGATGACTCCTCATACCTCAATAAATTTTGTATCCTAACTCATGAACCCTCACTTCGATCACCCACCCCTCATGCGCAAGGGTTTCACGTTTCCATTTCAACCAAAGGAACCGAAAACATTCCCTCTTCCACTAGCAAGATCTTAATCCACAATGAAATTTCTCGCAGTAATATTCCTCGGGCTCTCTCATAAAAAATTGCTTCTACCTTTGAGAAAGACTCACGGTTTTCTATGGAAAATTCAATAATGTATCCCTCCAAGGTATTTGTACCTAGAAATCCATATCTCTAGAAATCTAATTATCCAACTTATGTAGAGTTTATAGCTGCTCAACGATCCAATTAAATATTCTCTTGAAACAATCTTTAAATTCGACGCTTCTTGCAACTGGTCAAGCCACTTAAAGACTTCTTCTGGAAATTGGATCCAAAATATTTTTTACTGATCGTTGGTTGGTTCATAATATAAGATAGTGTCCTTCACAACCCTCAAACTTGTATATCGTAGCTCAGCTTCTTGTAATATGAACTCATCACACATTCTTTCCCACCAAGTCTCAATTTTATACTTGAAGATGTGATGTTCCATCTCCTGAAAACTCACTTAAAATCCAGGTCCCAACAATGAAACAACTTGTTGGTGTAAAATCAAAGATTAGGATTCTCAGAGGTTACCAACAAAGGTAGTGTTATAGTCTAGTAGCGTTGGAATATTCAACCTTATGCAAGGAAAGGAGGTCTCACCCGAAGCGCAACCAAGACTTATGTATGATAAAATGAGTTAGCGATGACACACCATCATATCTATCGCAATACAACACATAACCATATTTGAATGTGGAGAGATCATATCATCATAATTCTTAAACTAGTAAATGAATCAGATAGTCCATGTTGTGCAGCATAAAGATAAACACATACATTACAAAATCTTGTTAAACAATATCATAATGATCAATTGCACAAAACATGACAGATTGTGGAGTAAAGAGATCAAGCATTCATACACATAATAAAAAATATTTGGTGCTTGAATAATCCTTCATGTATTATTAGATCATAACCCATCATACTAAGAGTACTTCTTCCATAACATGACTTATACAACATAATCGATAATTAAGTATAAGATTTGGACTCTTATACGTATGTGCAAGCACAATTCCTTCCCCAAAATCCCTTACAATGGCTTATCATAGTATACAGTAATGGAAAAATCTTAATGATAGAAAAGAAGAGCAACTCAACCAAACTCAATAGTATACCAACATTAATCTAACAATAATCTGACAACAATAACCTATAAACAACTTAACAACAGCCTGAAAACAACTTAAAAATAACCTTTTCCCATTACATGTTCCCATATTTATACCTTTCCCTCATGTATTTCTTTGGCTTCTTGTGTCCGCTAATGTCTCTACTTGATGTTGCTTCCTTTTCGCATGTGCATGAAGGTTCCAGATATTTCCGTTGATCTTCCAGCTAGAGGATGACTTATTTCTTTGCCAACACACTGGCGATTAGCTTTCCACCACGTGGGTCTCTCTCTTATATGCTATATTGTTCCACAAAAATTTATAATTTCCACAAAACTGGGCGGTATTCAAAAATGGGGGGCCCAACACAAAAAAATTCAAACAAAAATTCAAAGGAAAGAAAGACCCAAATCTAAAAATGGATAGAAATTCCAAATCTATTGAGGATACCTCCAAATCCCCCTGATGATAGAGGAAAGGGATGATATGGTCATGATTTAGTTTTAGTTTTTTCATAATCATCCACATGGATTATTATTTCGAGAGACTCTAATCATATGGCCCCATCATAAGATTCCTTCACTTCTTTGGATCCATGCATCAATCCTTCCATTTTAATGGGTGATGATACACATGTTAAGGTATGTGGGAAAGGTATAATTGATTTAGAACATGGAAATTTTCATAATGTGCTACAAGTACCCTCATTTCCCATCAATATATATATATATATATATATATATATATATATATATATATATATCACACATTCAGGTACATGAATGTGAGTGGATTTCATTCTAGCTTCAATGGTGATTTGAGAGATTTTTGATGGATCAAAGGTTGTAGTTGGGGTAGAAAATCACCAGTCCAGGTTGTATTCATTTTACCATTACATTATTAAATATCTTTTTTCTTTACTACTAACATATGTCAACGAATTCAGTAAGTTATGGCATGAGAGATTTGGTCACCTCAATTACCGCTACTTGCAGTAGTGTAGAAAGTAGGGTATGGTGATAGATTTGTCGGAAATTAAATTTTTTAATGGAGTAGGTCAAGGATGCATACTTGGAAAGCATACGAAAGAGACATTTCAGAAAGCTAAGACATGGAGGGCCTCTTCAGCCCTTGATATTTTTCATAGCGACATCATGGGCCCATTCCCTCACCCATCCATGAGTAGGGCCAATTATGTGTTAACCTTTATTGACGATTGTTCAAGGTACACCTGGGTGTATTTTATCAAGCAAAAATCTAAAGTGTTTGAGTATATCAAAGACTTCAAATAACTTGTAGAGAATTATTCATGGAAATGGATCAACATCCTGTGTATAGATAATGGGGGAGAGTATGTGAAAAAGGATGTCCATTATCGATGTGAAGAAGAAGTATTGTGTCATTACATTCACTTCACCAAATCCTTGAAGACGTCTACATATTTACCAAATGTTTTACCAAGTAGAAATTCATAGAGTTACAAGCTCACTTAGGAGTGAAGGAGGCATCTACTTCAAAGAAGGATTGTTATTCTACTCGGCACTCTCCTATTTTGTGGGGGGGGGTTTTCCCATTGCATTTTCCCTCTTTCCTCACTTTTTGGGGATATTTTTTGTACTTGGGTACCTAACATAGCTTCATATTGTCAAGACCCAATTTTTTTTCATGCATCATACTCACCTAAGTTAGGCTTAAGGGAGGATGTTGGTGTACATGCATAATTTTCCCTCACATGAATACTCATTTTCCTTTTCATGCATGAGATTGTTCACTCCACTTTGCATGCATGAGCTAGGGAACTCTACTTTTCATACATGAGCTAGTTTAGTGAAATCCGTTTTTCATGTATGAGCTAGTTCACTCCACTTTGCATGCATGAGCTAGTTCACTCTACTTTACATGCATGAGCTAGTTTACTCCACTTTGAATGCATGAAATAGTTCACTCCACTTTGCATGCATGAGATAGTTCACTCCACTTTTGATCCAAAAAGGATCCAGAGGAAACTAAGAATAACTCAGAATTCGCAAAATCAACTCGGGAAGATTAGAATGGCCTCAACAGATAGAGAAAGAGAAAAACTTCAAATTCCTCAAAATTCAGTTAAATCGGCATCATCACGAAGAGCACGTCACAATCTTTCCAACGGAATAAACGGCTTGTCAAACGAAGTTACGGATCAAAAGATATTTGCAGTAAAATTTTTGTTCAACCTAGCCCAGTCAGCAAGGATGATTCAGCATCCATACTATTTACGTCAGCATTAGTATGAACGATGTCAGTGTTCGTACAATTTATGTAGCACACACAGAGGATGACATGTCATGATGATGTTAGCATTGTGATGTGGAAGCACCATAGGCTGCCACGTGTCACTCATTTTCAACATTTTCAAGTCAAAATGTGGACCAATGAGGAAGAGCCATGTGGCAGTCTATACAGCTACATGGCAGGTTGTACGAGACGTGGAATCTGTACCATATGTGGTAGGCTGACGTGCCAGACATTCGACATGGTAGGGTGACTGTACAGGTGAATGACATGGGCCAATGTTTCGCTGCCACATGGCCCATTCATGGGCTACCACGCGGCAGTCGGAAAATGCCCAGTGAGGGCTCGTAACCGAAATTTAAAAAATTAAAAAAGGCATCCCACCAAATCTGGCGAAGGTCCCACCAAATTTAGTGGCCGACCTCCGTTGTAATCCAACTTCGAAAAATCTAAACAAGACTCCAAAATTGTCATCGATTAACACTACATATATGTGTGTGTGTGTGTGTGTGTGTGTTGTTGTAACAAAGTGCCAAAAAGGGGAGGCCCGGAGGCTTGACCCCAGGACCTCCCCCAACAACTATGCTTTTAATATAACTCCGCCAACCAACTAGCCTAACGGTTATGTTTGTACATTTTCCCTACATTTTTACTTAAGAATCCAAGTCTGGGGAGTTTGGGGGTAATACTAGGGCATGGTTGTATGGACATGGCATGATTTTCGAGAAAATTTCCCATGAATTAATTGCAGGTGCAAGCATGGAAACCTAGGTGAAATTCATCAGGGCCTTGGAAGTGCCAGACTCGGATCAACGCATGGAGACAATTGTTTATGGGTAGTTTGATGCCATGAATTCAGTGGTGTTGTTTTTTTTTTTATCTAAGCAAAGCTTCTACAACTTAACTCCAGAATGAGGTATACTTATGTATTTTTCCTAATTCTTTTGTTGAGTTAATAAAAAGGCCTACCCATTTGAGAGCCGGACCTGGAGACGTAGTCCACCAGGGATGAAATCCGTTATCAAGTTTTTGTGTTCAAATTTGATGCTTATGTCTCTTCATTATTGAGCTTTTCCTTCTTTATGGTACACTTTAATTTATGATCATTTAATAAAATTATTTATAAGTCACATCAATGAAAAGATCCTGGATCATGTTGGTATCAGACCAGTCATCTTTGACTTGAATTATTGAGTGTGAATTCTTACTAGAGCCAAGCATAATCAAGGTGAAGGAACTCTTAATACTTTCAATCCTGAAGTTGGTCATGCATCCCGAAGGAAGAAAATGCCTGAAGAGGACAAGCATGATGAACAAGATAAAAACTTCCATATGGTCTTTTATCACATGTCAGAAATGGTCGAGTGAATGTATGGAGATTGCGAGAAGAGGATGAAGAATAAAGGGAAGAAAAAGGAAGGACAAGCAGATGATAATGCTTCAGTGAATCAAGGGGTTGGGGGAGACCCTCCTGAATCTCCATCTTCACCATCAAGTTCTATCTCTTCTTCCTCTAAGCATTCTCATCATTCTCATCATTCTATCCATAAAATTTCATTTAAGAAACCATTATTAAAGATTGATGTAAAATTTTCTTTACCTATGTTTAATGGATATGTTAATCCTGAAAATCTAGATAATTGGATCTGACAGGTTGAAGTGTATTTTCATGTTCAACAGATTGATGAAGAGGAAGTTAAAGTGCAATTGAATTCTCTTCAATTGGAAGGCATCCCTCTCGTATGGTGGAAGAGAAAAATTTAGGACAGAAGTAAGTGTGGTAATCTTCTTTCCTCATGGTCGGAATTTAAATCAGTGATAAGGAAGCAATTTTATCCATTGGGTTATTTACATAAAGCAATGATGGAATGGAAAACTTTAAGACAAAGTAAAGGTCAAACTGTACAAAGTTTCACGAAAGAATTTAGGAAGAAAGATCTTGAATTAAACATTCTTTTGGATTCTTATGAAACTTTAATGAAGTATATTGGTGCACTTCACAGTTATATTCATCATACTTTACTATTGTTTAACCCCACTAGTATTGACGAAGTTTGTGTGCAAGCCACTCACCTTGCAAACAGGGGAAAGCATGTTCAAGAAGATCCCACAAAGAAACCTTCCAATTTCCCACATAAGAATTTTAAGAAGTTTAAAAGGAAGGACAAAAAGACTGCCACTGTAAAGAGAGAATAAGGAAATTCATCTTGCACTCATTACAAGAAGAATGGTCACGGTGATGAACATTGTTGGAAACTACATCCAAAGAAGAGATGGAAATAGTTCAGTGGAAAGGGGAAGACAAAGACCGTTGCTACAGTGCAACAAGATCTTGGTTATGATTCAGGAGACAAAGGAAAGATCACAGTGGTATGAGTACAAGGTAAATATTCCCTTCATGCTAGTTCAAATTCCAATAATAAATCTCATGATGATGAAAGAAAGAGGAATGAATTATTTTATATAAGAGTTGTATCTAAACACACTAAGATAGATACGTTATTTGATCCAGGTTCCCAAGTAAACTTGATGTCTAAATCACTTGTCAAAAAGATGGGTCTTGAAATAAACCACATCCAAATCCTTATCCTCTTGGTTGGGTATGTGATAAAGCAAAACTTAATGTCACGAAGAAATGTAGGGTCAGATTTTCTATTGCTTCAAAGTTGATTGATGAAGTGGATTTGGATGTTGTATCACTTGATATATGTGGCATAGTGTTGGGGAGTCCTTATCTTTATGATAGAAAAGCAGTCTTCTTTCGTCATGAGAACAAATATCACCTTACTAAAGGGGGAGTGGAATATATTGTTATAGCCCATGGCATGAGGGTAAACACAACACTTGTTAGTGCAGGACAAATGAAGAGACTCATAAACACTAATAAGAAATATGTACTCATGGTCGTAAGGGAAAAAGATGTCAGAACATATGATGCTTTTCAAGGATGTGATCCTTCTCATAAGAAAGAATTAATTGATATTGTTTCTAATTATGGTGATATTTTCCAGGAACCGGATGGATTACCTCCTAAGAGGGAAATCCAACATGAAATGCATATTCAGCAGGATTCTCCTCTTCCTAATGTGGGAATGTACAAGATGTCAATTGTAGAGATGACAAAGATCAAAAAGTAGGTACACGACTTATTGGATCAAGGGGTCACCAGGCCCAACTCATCTCCTTATGCTTCTCTGATCATGATGGTGCCAAAGAAGGATGACATGTAGTGAATATGTTTTGATTAACAAACCTTAAATAAAATCACGATGAAAAAACGATACTCTCTTCCTCATATAGATGATTTACTTGATCAATTAAAGAATGATGTTTATTTCACTAAGTTGGATTTGCGCAGTGGATACCATCAAATCAAGTTTGCAGAATAGGATGCATGGAAAAATTCCTTTAAAACCAAACAAGGATTTTTTGAGTGGTTATTTATGTCATTTGGACTTTGTAATTCTCCGCCAACCTTCATGTGTGTGATGAATGATGTATTCACGCCATTTCTAGATGATTTTGTGATTTTATATTTAGATGACATTCTTATATTTAGTGCGACTTGGGATGAACATGTAACGCATGTAAAGAAAGTATTAGATACTTTTCAAAGGGAAAAGTTGTATGTAAAATTTTCTAAATGTGAATTTGGTAACACTGCACTTTTATACTTAGGTCATATTGTAGGAGGAGGACAATTAAAAATTGATCCTTCCAAGATTGATGTAATTGTAAATTGGCCTGAGCCCAAAAGTGTAATCGAAATACAAAGCTTCTTAGGTGAAGTCCAGTACTGGAGGAGATTCATTTCAAACTTCTTCTTTATAGTAGCTCCTTTGCATGGCTTAACCAGTGTGAAGAACAATTTTCAGTGGGGAGGAAAGTAACAAAAATATTTCGACGTTTTGAAGGAAAATATCAGTACCACACCAGTATTAGCACTGTTGAATCTTCAACAGCCTTTCAAGATCGAGATAGATTCCAGCGGGTATGCCATGGGTGCAGTATTGATGCAATATTGTAAGCATGCCTGTTACCACTCTGAAACTTTTAACCAAGTTCTTGTTAACTATCCTACGTATGATAAAGAGTTCTATGCATTAGTTAAAAGTGTAAAGAAATGGAAGCACTACTTGTTAGGGAAGGAAAAAATCATACATATAGACCATCAACCCTTACAGTATCTAGAAGTACAAACCATGCTGCAATAATCTCGACATTACAGATGGATGGGTTTTATTCAACAATTTCATTTGGTAATCAAATACAAAAAGGGTACAAGTAACAAGGTAGTTGATATGCTTTCTAGACCTCCTATTTCTGCTTCTATTATTTTGAAGAATGCTTCTTTATCTTATGATAGCTATGTGAAACAATATTCCATTGATGAAGATTTTAAGGAAGTATTTGAGAAGCTAACCCATGGTGCACAGGTAGAGAACTATTCTCTACATGGAAAACTACCCTACCATCTTGGAAAGTTATGTATTCCTACAAGTGAACGAGTCCATGTAATAAGAGAAGCTCACAATTCTCTTGTGTCTGGGAATTTTGGGGTACGAAAAACTATGGCTCATCTGTAGAGGTTTTTTTACTAGCCTCAGATGAAAGAAATTGTAACTATATATGTAAAGGGGTGTGTGATGTGTTCTACTTGTAAGCCCACTAATAGAAAATTGGAGCTATACCCACCACTTCCTATTCCATCCCATCCATGGGAAAGTATCTCCATGGATTTTGTAGGGGGTATACCAATGTCGAAAATGGGTCATGACTATTTGTATGTTGTAGTGGATAGGTTCATCAAGATTTGTATCTGAATGCCATGTAAAAAGCAGATCACTGCTAAGAAGACTACTAATCTCTTCTTTTAGTATGTTTGGGTTCACTTTGGGTTACCCACATCCATTATCTTGGATCGAGATACTCGATTCCTTGGGGATTTTTGGACAAGCTTGTGGATAATGATGGACACCAAGTTGAAGAGGAGCATTTCTTTCCATCCAAAAACCGACAAACAAACAGAGGTTCTTAACTGAACAGTGGTACTTTTGCTTTGAGGCTACTGTAGCAAGCATCTCAAGTTATGGGAGGAATAGATACCCTATGTACAACATGGTTACAATCGAGCCTTACATTCCTCCACTCAGTGTTCTCCTTTTGAGACATCTTTTGGGTATTTTCCTAAGGTTCCTTTGGACTTGATGTATGGGATAGATTTAAATTCAAATGAAGAAAGAAATGAAGATAGAGCCCACAATTTCATTCAGACGATCCAGCAGGTACATCGAGTAGTGAGGGAACAGTTGGAGAAAATTCAAGCACAATATAAAGATCGACATGAAAAAAACAGGGTTGATCATCAGTTCTAGGTTGGAGACCAAGTATGGCTTCACATCAGTAAAGAGAGATTGAAGGGTAAAGGAAAGAAAATCAATCCCATCTATTATGGACCCTTCACTATTTTGGAGAAAAGTGGTACCAATGCTTTTCGTCTAGATCTTCCACCTTATATGCAGATCTACTTAGTTGTAAATGTGGAAAAATTTAAACTTTTTTAGCCTCCCATGATCATGGATCAGGGTGAGGAAGTTTCAATACCTTCAGTTGATGAGTTTGCTCCTAAGTACTTGGATGAGTTGGAGGAATATATCATCTTGGACAGAAGGATAACGACTTCACCTAGGGGTGATGTTGATTATCTTCGAGTGGGCTTAAAGGGCACACATCCAAGCAAGGAAAAGTGGATTGAGAAGGACAAGGTGAGGGAAATATTCTCTCACTTATTTGTTGATTGATGAAAGATTTTGGTGGTACAAAAAGATCTTAGTGGGAAGGCGTGATCTAAAAAGGATACAGAGGAGACTAAGGATAACTCAGAATTCACAGAAGCAACTCAAGAAGCTCAGAATGGGCTCATCAAATAGAGAAATGGAAAAAACTTCAAAGTCATCAAAACTCATTGAAATTGTCATCATTGCGAAGAGTGCGTTGCAATATTTCCAACGACGTAAACGGCTCATCAAACGGAGTTACAAATCAAAAGATATTCATGGTCAAAGTTTTGGTCAACCTAGCCCAGTCAGGAAGGATGAGTCAACATATGTATTACTGACATCAGCATTAGTACGTATGATTTTAGTGTCCGTACAGTGTATGTGGCACATGTAGAGGATGAGACATGTCATGCTAATGTCGTCATGGTGACATGGCAGCACTAGAGGCTGCCACATGTCACTCATTTTCATCATTTTCAAGTCAACATGTGGACAAATGAGGAAGTGCCACATCACATTTCATACAACCACGTGGCAGGCCATACGGGATGTGGAAGACACGTGGCATCTGTATCATACATGGTAGGCTAATGTGGAAGACACGTGGCATTTGTACCATACGTGGTAGGCTGACGTAGCAGGAAGGCGACGTGGCAGGGTGACTATACAGGTGAATGACGTGGGCCAATGTTTGGCTACCACGTAGCATAGTCATGGGCTTCCACGTGGCAATGGGAAAATTCCCAGTGAGGGCCCATAACTGAAATTTCAAAAATAAAAAAAGGTAGCCCACCAAATCTGGAAGAGGTCCCGCCAAATTTGGTGGTCGACCTCTATTGTAATCCAACTCCACCAAATCTAAACGAGACTGCAAAATTGGTGGAGGCCCAATTTTGTTGTAACAAAGTGCCAAAAAGGGGAGGCCCGCGAGCTTGACCTCGGTACCTCCCCCAACCACTATGATTTTAATATAATTCTACCAACCAACTAGCCTAACGTCTATGTTGTTACATCCACCCTCCATTTTTACTTAAGAAGCCAAGTCTGCAGAGTTTGGGGGTCAAACCAAGGCACAACTGTACAGACAGGGCATGATTTTTGAGAAATTTTCCCATCAATTAATTGTAGGTGCAAGAATGAAAATCGAGGTGAAATTCCTCAAGGTCCTGGAAGTGCCATATTCATATCGAGGCATGGAGACAGTCATTTTTGGGTAATTCGATGCCACGAATTCAGTGGTGCTTTTTTTCTTATCTGAGCAAAGCTTCTACAAATTAACTCTATAATGAGGTACCCTTATGTATTTTGCCTAATTCTTTTGTTGAGTTAATAAAAAGTCCTACCTATTTGAGAGCAAGACCCGAAGACGTAGTCCACCAAGGACGAACTCTGTTATCAAGTTTTTGTGTTCAAATGTGATGCTTATGTCTCTTCATTATTGATTTTTTCCTTCTTTTGGCGCACTTTAATTTATGCTCAATTAATACAATTCTTTATAAGTCACATCGATGAAAAGATCCTGGATCAACTTTGCATGCAAGAGCTAGTTCACTCCACTTTACAAGCATGAACTAGTTTACTCTACTTTGCATGTAGTTAATCCTATCATAGTTGCATGACTAGTTCTTATATATTGCATTCAATTTCATTGTATTGTATTAATGGATTATTCATTCATCCTTGCGTGATTATAATTATTTCAAAGGTTAATGAGAATTCAATTTCTCTATTATCATCTTCTCTTGTATTCTTTTCAATTTATATTGTATTACTTTTATATTATATTTTATATCTTGTAGGAAAGTCTCGCCCATATATGTGCATTTACTTAGTAGTTAATGTGGAGAATTTGAAACTCTATTGGCCTTCCATGTTGGATCAAGAAATTGAGGATAAATACATACCTTCCATAGATAACTTAGCACCAGAAGCTTAGGGGGAGTTGGAAGAAGTTACAGTTTTGTAGAAAAAGTTAAGAAATACAAGACAAGGGGGCCATGAAATTTGGTGAATTAGGTTGAAAGTGTTGGGTATGTGTTATATTATTTGCACGAGTAGTGGTGTCTGAGTGTCTGTGCCGAGCGCGTAGGGGGGTTAGAGGGGGGTGTAGGGGGGCGGATCCCCCTGCGTGGGGGTTTGGGGATAGCGCCCCCGAAAAAAAAAATCGCACCGGGACGACATATTTCCGAGACCACATGATATTTAGGTGGTTTTTCGGCACATGGTTTTTTGTCAATGGTTTTCTATTTTCGGTTAAGGAATTAGGGTTTTGGACTAATCTAGGTCACTGGGTTAGGGTTTTGGATGCCGCTGGATCCTATATGTATATTGTATTGTAAACAATGTAACACAATGTATGAATATAATATATGCTAGTTTTCCCGGTTTGGGTTTCCAGGTGAAAAATCTATATGTAATGTTTGTATTTTCCATTGTATCTTTTTTGTTCTTTTCTGAATATCAGTTTGCAGTAGATATTGTACAAGGTTAGAATTTACATTTGGTATCAGAGCTTTATTGGCTTCAGGGGGACGCCTTTGTCGTCAAGGTTTTGGCTTGGGACTGTGATAAGCCTTGTTACAGTGGGAGATTTGCGGTATTGTTTTTCAGGTGAAAAGAAATGGCAAGCAATTCGAAGATGCAGATTGAGAAGTTTAATGGGAAAATCTTTGAGTTGTGGAAGCTCAAGATGGAAGATCTTTTGGTGGACAGAGATCAGTGGATCACAGTAGATCCAGGTACTGCACCTACAGGAACTTCTGCAGATGACTGGAAAAAGACGGATCGGAAGGCAAAGAGCACAATTCGACTGTGTCTCTCTGATTCAGTATTACTAAATGTGTCAGAGGAAGCTACAGCCAAGGATTTATGGGAAAAGTTGGGGAATTTGTATCAGTCTAAGTCCCTGGTAAATAAACTATTCCTTAGAAAGAAGTTGTATAACTTGAGGATGAGAGATAGAGACTTGGTGGGAAAGCATTTGAACTCCTTCAATATTGTGGTAAGTCAGTTAGTATCTGTTGATATTAAAATTTCAGATGAAGATAAATGTATCAGTTTTTCGTGTTCTTTACCAGACTCGTGGGATATTCTGGTTGTGGCCATAGGTAGTAATACAACTTCTTTGAAGTTTGAAGAAGTGGTCTCGTCCTTGTTGTCGGAGGAGATGAGACGAAAGAATATGGAAGGACATAGCACAGACGCATTATTTG
>ML791402.1:429794-451679 GCA_009831015.1 Picea engelmannii
TATCTAAAAATTTACTGAGTACATTGTTCATTAAGCACATGAAAGTGGCAGGGGCATTGGTTAACCCAAATGGCACTACCACAAACTCATAGTGACCATACCGTGTCTGGAAAGAAGTTTTATGGATGTCTTCACCCTTGATTCAAACTTGATGGTATCCCGACCTCAAGTCGATCTTTGAGAAAATAGACGCACCTCCCAACTGATCGAATAGATCATCGATCCTGGGCAAGGGGTACTTGTTCTTTATGGTTACTTTATTGAGTTGTCTATAATCTATGCACAGTCTAAGGATGCCATCCTTCTTTTTCACAAACAGGACTGGTGCTCCCCATGGGGACACGCTGGGTCAAATATAACCCTTATCGATCATTTCTTTCAATTGCAATTTGAGTTCCACTAACTCAGGTGTGCTCATCCAGTAGGGTGTCCTAGACACCGTCACCGCTCCTGGTGCGAGCTCTATCGAGAAGTCAATGTCTCTTCTCGAAGGTAGACCCAGTACCTCTTCCGGAAACACATCTATGTATTCTCTTAGGATAGGGTGATCATCAGGGCTTGGTTTATCACCTTCGATTGTTTTCAACACTTGTACTGCATATAGGGGACACCCTTTGCGGTAATACTTTCTCATTTGCAGGGTTGATATTTGCCTCACCGAGACCGGTTTTTGGATCCCTTGGAGGGTTATCTTTTTTCCTTCTTTGCTCACACATTCTACGGTTTTATGGTAACAGTCCAGTCTGTCTTTATGGGTGGCCAACCAGTCCATACCAATTAACAAATCATATGATCCCAGGGGTAATACATTAAGGGTTGCTTGGGTGGGGAATTCACCCAACATTAATTGGCAGGCTGGTATGACCTTTACTACCCTTCTTTTGGTGCCAGTGGCTAACTGTACCAACCATGGCTTGGTTTATTTTCGTGGCTATAGATTACACTTATAAATAGCTCTATGGTCTATATAACTCAAATTTGAACCAGGGTCAATCAAAACAGACACTAGATGGTTAAAAATCATACCTTCTATTTCCACCACTGAAGCTTGGTGGTCAGCTTGGTGATTATCCAAGGCTGCATAAATTTGTGGCACACTCCCTGCTGTTCGAAGAGCCTTCTGAATCGCCAGCTTCCTTCTCAGAGGAATCATCTGGCACTGGTCCTTTACCTTTGGGGTGGACGTTCCTTAAGGTGCTCCTCTCAGTATGGCCACTGATACGATCATGTTTTTGCATCTCGGGTTCATGTTGCATTTGTCGTTGTAGGTCGGATAAGCTCTGCAGTAAAAATGCATTAATTTCAGTTTGCTTTTCTTATTCTTTCATCATCCTTTCATTGTCGGCCTTGCAGCTTTACAATTCAACCATGAGACTCCTCACAGTCTCGGCTAGATCTGGAGGGGTTCCTATTGCTCTTCTTTCGTCAAACTCTTCATCTCTATTGTAGGAGCCTTCTCCCATCTCTTGGTGAGTCTGCATTCTCTTCGTTTGTAAATTCCCGCGGCTGATCGTCTGCTTGACAGAAAAGACAAACGCTGGTTATTAGTCAAGAGTTAGATACATTTTATAACCTGCACATAAATGTATAACTCTTTCACATGCATACACAGTCGGGTTCTCGTTTCCAAGTTTTAATCCTAGACAAGAGAGTTAAGTTAGGGGGTTACTCCTCATAGGATTTCTTTGAATGGAGCTTATGCGCAACTCCTTCATGAGCCCAATCAGGCCGAGTGTTGTAACCATGCTCTGATACCACTTTTTCACATACCCACTACCATAATCAAAATTTTCGTTGATTTCTGTAGAATCAGAGCCCCCGACTTACCTACGGAGGCCTAGCGCAAGCTAGCTCTTTCTCTCTCTCTATCCCCATGTGATCATGAGTCATGATCATAGGTCAAATAATCCTGGCGCCTCTTTGTATTCCGTGACTTGGCGCCACAGGAATGTCGAATCGTTCGACTCTACAACCGTCAAACCCCAGCAAGGCTAGCGAATGGCCAATGGGGACAAATCCCAATAGGGCTAGAGAACAACCAATGAGAACAGGCCCCGTCGTGCAGTTTGAGTGGAATACAGGTGGCGAGAGGGGAAACATGACACGGTGGGCGGTGTGATAGGAGATGGGTCCCACTTCACACGCCACACCATTCCAAACCCCCCCCCCCACTAAAGGCAGAATGGCAAGGGGGGTCTGGAATTCGCCTGAATTTCATTGATCGAGGCGAATTGATCATGACCGTCCCCAAGTTGCATGCTCGATTACGAACCCCCCCCACCGCTAAAGGAAGAATAGAAAGGGGGCTCCGGAATGAAATCTCATCCGTAGATCTGGGCGGGTGGACTTTGGTCATCCAGATCTACTCGCCACTTACCCTAAGGCACATTCGTGCCCCAACTTAAAGTTGACATCTCTTCTCCACATCTGACGATCATTATAGACCCTGAGATTCCTCAAAGGAATCTCGTCCATTCATCGGGACTTAGCCACATGCTAACGTCTCGATATTATAGGTCGGGATTTATCAAGGCGAGAGCCCGAGTTCTTGTCAACGGAACTCCTGAATCCCCGATCCCTGATTTCCCGAAATGGGTAATCTCCCAACACGTAGCCTCCTTAAATCGGATGGCCCAGATCTATCCTGGGGATTCCACCATGGAAAGTCACGATCTCTCATCACCAGGACTACCGAGTTCGTGATTCCCGATTTCCCGAAATGGGAAATCTCGTGACACGTGGCCCCCTTAAATCAGACAGTCCAGATCTGTTCTGGGGTTTCCACAATGGAAAGTCTCGATCTCTCATCACCAGAACTCCCAAGTTCTCGACTCCCGATTTCCTGAAATGGGTAATCTCTCGACACGTAGCCTCCTTAAATCGAACGGCCCAGATCTGTCCCGGGGTTTCCACCATGCAAAGTCTCAATCACTCGTCACCGGGACTCCCGAGTTCATGATTCCTGATTTCCCGAAATGAGTAATCTCTTGACACGTAGCCTCCTTAAATTGGACGACCTAGATCTGTCCCAGGGTTTCCACCATGGAAAGTCTCGATCACTCGTCACAAGGACTCCCGAGTTCTCAATTCCCGATTTCTAGAAATGAGAAATCTCTCGACACGTGGCCTTCGTCGTTCGGATAGTCTAGATCTATTTCGGGGATTTCACCCCTATTCACTGGGGGTTTAACCCTCGGGTAACTCCTAACAGATCCAACGGCTGTCGGGTTTTCCAGCCGAGATCTGATGGCTCAGATTGGTTCCTACCTGTGCATTCTTCCACAACTTCCTGGACGTGGAAAAATCAACGGTCCAAACACTCCCATGGACCTTGGGGATCTACGGTCCTGATTTCTTCGCTACCTAAGAAGACACAGAAAACAAAGGGGTAAGGCATCTAACACCCTACTTACTCCTACCAATCTAACGGTCATGCGTGACCACAGGTTTCCCGATGGAATCTCGTCCTTCGATCAACACCTATTCAGGGTTAAGGCACTTAACACTCCATCTTCTTCTTCCGATCTGACGGTCATGAGCGACCATAGATCTCCCGATGGGATCTCGTCTGTCGATTCGATACTTCATCCTTATGCTGTCATCTCAGGTTTTCAAGAGGATCGTTCCTCCTCATGCAGGGTTACTAGCCTTGTGCCTTCACATTCTCTTTCCCGGTTCTTGATGGGATTTTCAAGGAGGGTATCTCTATGGGGAGGTTTTTACTAGGGTACTATCTGAGGCAGATAAGGGTACCTTTCTCCCACGAATCAGACATGCAGTCTAAATTATATCAGTATGCATATAAATAGCGATTTATGAAGACATAAGCCATACTTAGTCTTTCCATTATAAACATGCATCTACCAGTACCGATCAAAACACCATACAGACATTCCTACTCTGAAATCATTCACCATTTCACAGCTTATAAACATAAATGTCAGAATAAATATATATAACAAGATGTCAGAGGCAAAACACTTATCAAAAATAACACTAGGGGTTATGCAACTGTTGGGAGGGGTGCTCGTTTCCACCCAACCGTAGGCTCAGCGACACCCAGTGGATTTACCACTAGCCACCCCCAAGCTGAGACCACGATGTTGTGAGACTGTGCCTCTATTTTCCATTGACCAAAAGCGAAGGTTACTCTCCTTCCTCTCTGTTATCACTCACTTTGCATATTTCCAGAGTTCTCTTCCTCCCCTCGCATCTACCCCCCAATCGCTTCTACCCCACACCTTATCCTCTTGCGAGGTTGCGTGTGGCATGATTTCCCTCGCGTTGGTCAGGCCTGACGGCTCTATGGATGGGCGGTTCACCTCCCCATCCCTCATTAATTCCTGAGGATCCATCTTCCTACCAGCCTGTGATACATTTAATTCAGGGCCAGCGAGCCGCTTTTGGTTCTCCGGGCCAATGAAGTCCAAATACGGTATTGATTCTCGGTGGAAGTTAACGCCACCTTTCCAGGTGTCTTCCACCATCATCCTGGTCTCTTTTTCTGCACATCCCCTCTCAGCAGTCCTGCAATATAAATTCATAATATTATTCACATAATACATATTCACATTTCTGAGTTTGCTACAGTTCTTGGCCAGTCCAGTTATTTTTACAAACTGGGGGAAACAGGGTGTTATAGATATCTCATGCTCCCACGTAGTGTCTTCAAGATCGTAGAAGGTCCATTGAATCTTTACCAAACAGATGGATTTTTTCTTAAGCACTTTGGATTTTTGGTCCAGGATGCGCACTGGTTCCACCTGAAAATCCCCTTCGTGTTCCACCTGGATCACATTCCAATAAATCACATGATTAGGATCATGTACATATTTTTTTAATAAAGAAACACGGAACACATTATGAATTCTCATGGATCCAGGTAATGCTATCATGTATGCAACTAACCCTATTTTTTCTGAGATCTCAAAAGGCGCACAATATCTCACTACCAACTTTGGGAAACTTCCCAATTTCAGCGAGCTTCTCTTGAATTCAACTTTTAAAAACACATTCTCTCTCACTTTGAATTCTCTATGTTTTCTTCTTTTATGGGCATAGTTCTTCTTCTTGCCTTGTGAAACTTTCAAATTTTTCCTAATCTTTACCATCTATTCTTCCATTTCCTTTAACAATTCTGGCCCAATTATGGATCTATTTACTAGGTTATCCCAACTTACTGGTGTGTTTCATTTTTTCCATACAATGCTTCAAACAGGATCATATTCAATGATTCTTGATACCCATTATTGTAAGAAAACTCAACTAAATGGATGTATTCCTCCCACCTAGAAGGTTGGTCCATTACATACATTTTCAACATATCTTCAATTATTCGATTAATTCTCTCTATCCTCCCATATGAATTTAGGTGATATGTCCTACTGAAATTGAAATTGGTTCCAAATCCTTCAAATAACCCCTTCCAAAAATTGGAAATGAACTTCGGATCTCGGTCCGACACTATGTAGCCTAGCAATTTATCTCATACAAATTTCTGCAATATTGGTTGTCTTCTGAGTTACTTTTACAAGAATGAAATGTGTATCCTTTGTAATATTATCCACCACTACCATGATGGAATCATGTTTCCTTTCTTTCCTGGGAAATTTGGTAATGAAATATATAGTAACAACTTCCCATTTCCATTCAGGAATAGGAAATGGTTGCAACAATCTCGTTGGATGTTTGTGCTTAGCTTTTACCTTCTGAAATTCCTTGCATAATAACCAATTTGTTAGGCCCAAAAAGTTAACTCCCATGTGAGTTTCATTGTAGCAGTAAGTGATTGTTGTTGTTTTCCTGATAGTTTTTCCTAGTTGTTAGTTCCTTTGAGTTGCTAGTAATGATATTCCCAGTTACCTATGCCAGAGAGACCCTAATAGACGAATGGGATGCTCGATCGACTGAGAGAAATGAAGGGGTACATTCCTTGGTTTGACAAGGATAAGAGGAAGAGAATTGGTGGAAAACGAGATAGCGGTAGGAGAATACCAGTGGATTGTGGGATATCTGAGATATGAGTGGACAATGAGGGACACCATTTTCTTCTGGATTCCTATCCCATCTGGGGGGTGACTTGCTGTTGAGATCTGGAACAAAAAGTCTATGGTTGGGTGGAACATCTGTCCCAAGCATCTGGTTGCCCAACTTTTTTAAAAAGATAAGTGTTTATCAGTTTTTTGAGTTAATTTATGAGTCTAACTGTTGTGTATTTTACTCTATGAATGGGAATGATTTATATGTTGTTGTAAATGATTTTATTAGTTTCAATCATGATCATTTCATCATGTTGTAGCTTCTTATGTTAAATGGTATCAGACAATATTTAAATATTTGTATAATGTGTAGTTTATAAGATATAGGAATTTAGTTAGCAGAAAATTTTCATTTTATGTGTATTTTGCGCAGTAATGTTCCTCGGATTAAGCCAGGGGATGTTACATTAGAGGCTTGTGTGAATACCATGTCAATTGAAGCTATGGCTAGAGGATCCTGTCGAATGTTCTCAACTACTTCTATCTTATTGTCACTAATAGAGGGGCTAGCCTAGTTACTAGTAATTTCTTCACTTTATGTTGCACAATTCTACCCGAATGTTTATCAAATATTAAGGAGCTTAGGTCTGCTACTTTTCAATCTTTCAATGACATGAAAACTCCCAACCCCAACTCGCCAAGAGGGAAGTTTCCTCCAATGAATGGAATGTATGTAGATGACCCTGGGACATCTGTGTCCATAGGATCTTGGGATTTATCCTCCTCTTGCTTCCTTTTAATTTCCTTCTCTTCCTTCTTCCTTCATGTTGCTACTTTTGGTGTTGTTTTTTCTTCTACTTCAACTTCCGTTGCTTCTTCATGTCTTTTATTCTCAACTTCTTCTTCTTTTGTTCCCCTTTTCCTGTTGTTTTCTCTTTCTCTCCTCTTCTTCCTGTCCTTTATTCTTTTGGTTTTCTTCTTTTCTTTTCTATTTTTTTGTTGCTCGTATTGCTTCCTCTTCTTTCTTATTTTTATTTGATTCAAATTTTAATCAACTTTCATCTTCTCTCCTCTTTTCTTGTGCTTCTCTAACTCTTTTTTCATTCTCTATTATGCCCCTGTGTTGAGATATGATTCATCTTCTAGAGATTACTTCTTCATAAGTTCTGGCCCTATGATGGATTTCTTCTTCTTCCCAGACTTCTAACTCATAATTCCATCTATACTTTCATTTATAGCAGTGCATATTGATGATTCATTGGGGGTCATGTCTGAGGAATATTTCCTCTCCAAAGTGGAATGAATCCAAGGTGTCCACCTATTCCTGGGCTTCTTTGATTTCTTTGAATGATTATGAACCTATCTAGAGCAGCATAGGTGTCCAGATTTCTCTCTTGTCTCTATATAGAAATGTACCTACTCTGTGTATCATTATCTGATAGGAAATTTCCTGCAAAACCAACATGTACGGGATGAATTTAGGGAACATATGAGGGGCTTCCATGGTCCCTTCAACCATGATGTATGTTCCATACTTGATAAGATACCATTCACCTACTCTCCCTATAATTTCCAGAGCTTTTCCATTCATATAGGGTGTCGGTGAGAGGAATAGGAGTTGGTAAAGGTGAATAAAAAACTCTTCACAAATTTTCTAATACTCGAATAGGTACTTGTGATCCCACAACACTTCACAATGGATATGAATTGGGGGACCATCCAACTATCATTAGAAACCCATCCTTGGGTATGCATGGATCACACACATCATGTCCAACAGATAAGATAACATGTGTAAACTAGGGAACTTTTCGAGAGCCATGTGTTTGGCAACAACGAGTGCTTGTTTCAACATCAAGGAAAGAATTTATTCCTAGTTGAACAACGATCATGAGGATGTAATACAATAAATTAGGGGAATCTAAGATATTTTGAATTTATGTGTTTTTTATTCCCCACAGAGCTTGCACAATATGGCCACTACATATTGATACGATAGCTTAAGATCATTTGTAGGGTTCTCGTTTGAAGTATCAGTTTTGAAATGTTTTCCAGGTTTGTACCAGTCCTTTAAGATATCCCTAGGACTGTGAGGAAAATCCTTCACCAACTTTTCATCCAAGGTATTTTCTCCATCTTCTAAATGATAGAAATCAATGATCGTCGAAGGTTGGAAATAACCAATTGGTTGACCTTTTAAATTGATTATATGTCTTCTTTACAAATGGACATGCTTTACTATCCATGAGATAGATTTTTCACAAGTGAACATTGTTGCATGAGTTGCCACCTTATATAGCTTGGATTTCTTTATGGCTCTATATACCTCAAGATCGGGATCTTGCTCTAGAATTTGAGGGAAAGTTTGATTATTGAAAATTTGATAGATCTCCCCCCATTTGAATGTGGTCTCTTTATCTATGAGGAATTTGGTATCATCATAGATTGGCCCTAGTGTATCAATATCTTTTCCCTCCCCATCCTTGCCCATGTGAATCTCTTCAATGGGAGTATTTTTTGGGTTCTAGGATCCTTTTCTAGGTGCATACATGATTTGACCTACACCAAACAATGTTATATCACCACAAACAAGTTTCATCATTATTCCAAAGGATATTTATAGATAAACATAGAGAATGAAAAGATAAAACCTTATTTCTTCGAATCAAAATAAGTTTGTGAGATGAGGAACATTTGGTTGCATATCAAGGGATGTATAATGGTTCTTTGGCATTGGCATTGTAATGTCCCCCAACCCAACCGAGGGACATTATGGTGTGAAATACTCATAAAAGTAAATTTTTTGCTAACCAATTTAACTATTTTACAGCTAACCTATTTCCTGTAGCTCTCAACTATGAATTAAAAATAGATTTAGTTATTGTTCGCTAACATTACATTGATGCATCTACAACATACTAAAATAGGCATGAATGTTGCTTAATAATTCAACACAACAACATATAAATCATTCTTAAACACACAGAGTTAATGCACATCAATAACACATGTAAAATAACACAACAACAAGATAAAACACTTATCTTTTAAATATGTTGTGCAACCAGTTGCTTGGGACAGATGTTCCACCCAACCATAGACTGATTGTTCCAAATATCAATAGTCATTCACCCCGATCTGAGGCTATTAATCCACAAAAGAGAGTGGTCTCTCACAATCCATTCACAGCTCATAAAACTCACAACCCGCTAGTATCTTCCTACAACTATCCCAATTTTCCACCAACTCTCTTCCTCTTGACCTGCCTAAACCCAAGGAATGTACCCCTTCACTTATCTCAGTCCCTTAGGCATACCATTCTTTTATTGGGGTCTATTTGGCACATCTAGTTAGGAAACTCTCAGCTAGGAACTCAAGGGCATTCACTGCTAGGAAAAAACTACCAACAAGCAACAACAAACACTTGTTGTTATAGTGCAACTCGCCTAGGAGTTCACTCTTCAGGCATGACAACCTCGCTCTTCATTTTCCAGCTCCAAATATGCTCCAATACACTCCATCTTTCTCTATAATTTTCCTTCTATGGCTGCACCAACTCCGATCTCTCTTTCTTGCTCTCTACTTTCTCCTCATGCACAAAACTCCATGTGTAAAAGTGTTTCCCCAACCCATACGAATTTCCTCCCTTTGGATTTATTTCTTGACTCACACTCTTCCCTAAGATAATTTTACTCAACCCCCATGTGCCCAATAACTATGGGATCTGATCATTTTCACCCACCCTCTTTCATGTATTCAATGATTGGCTTTGTGAACACTTAATCAGAAATTAGAAGGTTCATACACAAATAGCAATTTTAGGAAAATGGGTTGGATTAATATAAATGGGTAATTCCCCCTTGGACCCCTCTAAGGAATTATCCTAGGCTCTCCCCTCTCTTGTGGATTAATTCAACCCCCACCTATATCCATGTCCCCTTAGTAGTTGACATCACATATTATTAAAACATAAAAATACAATTTGCATATTACATTGTTTTGTCATAGCCACATATTATATCTATATTAAACATTAATTAAATTAGGTATTATAGTGGAGATGTTACATTCCCCCTCCCCTGCAATTCTGCACTATCCTCGATGCACACCATGTTGATATACATATGTGCAAATTTAAATCACAATACTTAGAAAATAAAATTCTGCAATTTAACAACTACAACAACAATTCCAACCATAATCTCATGTTCCTCTCAACTCGCTAAACCAAGGAATGAACCATTCATTTATTAGGTCTAACCCAAGGAATGTACCATTTATTTATAAAGATTAACCCAAGGAATCATCCATTCTTTTATCAAGGTCCAAAGCGTAGTTGTCTAGGACTCTGAGATATAGTTCTGGAACTCTAGCTGCTCAAAATGGAGTCTTGCATTTTGTTCTCTTCAAAATAGTAAAAAATTTGCAGGTATTCTTCATACATGTTTTATTCATGCTCCCATGTAGCATCTTCAGGACCATAGTAGGTCTATTGAACCTTTACCAACCCTATGTACGTGTTCCTGGTAACTTTGACTTTCTAGTCCAACATGTATACATGTTTCACCCGAAAATCCCCTTCGTTCTCCACCTAGATCATATTCCAATCAATATGTGGTTAGGGTCGGCCACATATTTATTTAATAATGATATATGAAATACATTATAGACTCTTATGGATGCAGGAAATGATAGCATGTATGAAATTGGGCTTATCTTTTTTAAGATTTCAAAAGGTCCACAATATCTTGCTACCAACTTTGGGAGACTTCCTAATCTCAAAAAACTTCTTTTCACCTTCACTTTTAAGAACACGTGTTCACCCACTTTGAAATCTCTAAATAATCTATTCTTTTTTGCATAACTTTTCTACCTATCTTGGGCAACCTTTAAATTCTTCTTAATCCTTGCCACTTTCTCTTCTATTTCCTTTAACAAATCTGGCCCAACCACTGTTTTGTATGTTGTATTATCCCAACTCACTAATGTGTTACACTTTTTTCCATACAATGCTTTAAATGGACTCATCTTTAATGAGGCTTAATACCCATTCTTGTATAATAATTCCACTAAGTGGATATAATCCTCCCACTTTGATGGTTGATCCATCACATACATTATGAGCATGTCCTCAATTATCTCATTCGTCGTCTCTTTTTTTCCATCTAACTCTAGATGATATGTTGTACTGAGATTTAAATTTGTCCCAAAGACCTTGAAAAAACCTTTCCAAAAATTGGAATTAAACTTTTGATATCTATCTGAAACTATTGTCTTAGGAACTCCATGTACCCTGGCAACTTCTTTCATGTAGATTTTTGCAATATTTGTTGCCTTGTGTGTTGTCTTCATCGGAATAAAATGAACTTCCTTGGTCAATTTATCCACCATCGCCATGATGGAATCATACCGCTTCATTGTTTTGGGCATCTTAGTAATAAAATCAATTGTGAAAACTTTTCACTTCCATTCTGGAATGGGAAATGGTTGTATCATCCCTGTTGGATGCCTATGTTTTTTCTTCACTTACTGGCATTCTAGACATCTATCTATGTAATTAGCCACTTCCTTCTTCATTCCTGGCCAAAAATATTGGCTTCTTATAGCTATAATTGTCTTTTGATATCCTGGGTGTCCATCATATGGCACGTTATGCATTTCCTTCATAACTGCATTTTTCATCTCACTTGAATTTGATGGATATACGTTTCCTTTCTACATGGTAATTTCATCTTCTTTCAGCTCATAAAAAATAAATTTCTGCTCAAAATTACCTTGTTGCAATATCTCTTTTATTTTTAGATAATGTTATCTAAATTTGTTGTTGCAATAATTTTATCTTTCCAATATGTCTTGTACATGTCGATGGCTACAACATGCACTTCATGATATATCCTGCTAAGTGCATCAACCACTTGATTTTCATTGTCTTTTATATGCTTAATTTCAAAGTCGTATTCACTAAGAAATTCCAGCCATCTAGTTTTTCTTGCATTTAGTGTTGGCTATCCAAAAAAATGTTTCAGACCACAGTGATCTATCCTTAGCTCAAATTTCTTACCCATGAGGTAATGTCTCCACATTTTCAATGCATGTACAATTGTTGCTAATTCCAAGTCACGAGTATCATAATTTCTCTCATGCTCTTTTAATTTTCTGGACTCATAGCATACCACATGATCTTTTTTACTAAGGACTACATCGAGCCCTTCCTTGCATGCATCAGTGCACACAACAAAATATTCATCCTGATCTGCAATCTTCAATATCGACACACTTGTCAATATTTCCTTCAATTGTTGAAGGCTCTCTTGTGCAAGTGTGAATAGGTATATATAGAGGTCATGTATTCATTATTGGAGACAGGTGAATTGTGAAGTATGAGAGGTATTTGGTTATTTGGAGTGGGTTCCCCTATTCTTTAAGGATTTATTGTGTAACTTATCTATATTAGATTTTTTCTACGCACTCACATTCTATACATGGTGTGTACTTCTATTCTGTTATGATAATTTAAACATTTGGTTCATTAAATTTGGTATCACCGCACTGATCCTAGGGTTTTTCTTCCCCAAGAAAGTCATTTTGGAATTTTCACTATATTTTTTTCTCGGAGCCACTTGAGAAGGTGAAACTTGGATATTATTTAGAAGAATTATCATAGTACATGTGGTATGAATTTTGTCTTATGGTTCATTGCAATTGTGAATATATACTTTGTGGAAGATAGGGTTTTTGACTAGTCCTGTAACTAGTCTCAAATAGGTGTTCCGGGTAAAACAATCATCACTTCTTCATAAAAAATCCAAATTATGTGAAACCAATTGCATTGGAAAGAGTATAGTCCTTAGTATTTTGGGAGCAATTTTTGAAATCAGATATACAATATTGGGTGTGTGGCATGCTACAAAAGTTCTCTCTCCTAAAAAGGAAAAAAATCAGCAAGGTTTGGGAAAGTTACCATAACTTTCATATGACACATCCAATTTTGGTCAGACCTGTGGCATTGCAGAGAAGAAATTTTAGAGTACCACTGGTCACAATTTCATACTCATAAGGGCAGAAATTGCAAAGATACATCAGAAGGAAGGTCGGCCAGGAGGACAGACTCCAAATCAGGGCTTCAAAGGTATGTTTACTTAAAACTATCATAACTTTTGATTTGGATGTCTGATTGAGATGATTCAAAAACCATTGGAAAGAGAAAATATAGAATATTGTATTAGAGTAAGGATTATAACTATTTTATATCATTATTCCTAATATATTGAGTTTATAAGTTGAGGTGTGGGTTAGACCTCAATTAAGAATCAACGAGAATACCTAACTTTAGTGGAGATGAAGATAAAGATAAAATCAGTCTTAGGGAACAGCTCATAATGGTAAGGAAAAAATGCAATACGCCTTCTGGGGAATGTCTTTATTTGAATGGTGAAGCTGATAAGTGGTGGTATAAATTTGATAAAGATATTAGACAAAGCACCACATGGGAAGTATTTGAAGAATTATTCTCAAACAAATGGATCAAGGACTCAAAATGGACGAAATTTATAGAATTCAAGATAAGTTAAAGGAATCAAAGGAAGAGATAAAGAATAAAAATGATGAGTTCTCCAATATGGAATCCCTTAATGAATCAATCATTAATGAGGTTAAGAACTTAAAGCAAGAAAAGAATAGCAAAGCAAAGTGGGAAAAGGAAGATTCAAGGGAATAATTGAAAAAGAAAGATGAAGAGATATCTAGATTATGAAACCATAATAAAAAACTATTGGATGAGGTTAAGAGATTGAAACAAGAAAAGAAGAGTTCTCAAAATCAAGAAGAAATAAGGATCTTGGATGAAGAATAGAATCTACCAAAATACTTGAAAAGGAAATTTTCAAGAAGGTTGAAGAATCCCTAAATATTGATGAGGTAAAAGCATAAATGCAATCCATAATTGAAAAAGGACGTCAAATTTTGATAAATGGGGTGGCATTGCAGCTTCAAAAAGAGAAAGAAGACAAGATTCAATAAGGTCACCAGAAGATACTTGAAGAAGTTGAGCTCCATCTAGAGGATGTACATGCCAAATATGATGGTATTATATCCAAGGCTAGAGTAATAAAATACCAAGCAAAGATGATGGAGGATGTCATTGTCTCTAAAAACAAGATAGATGAAATGGGTGTGCAGAATGAAGAAAAACCATCAGATGACAAACCATATCAACACCCTCATTATTAGGAAAGATTTCAAGGAAGACAAGAAGATCAATATCAACATTATCAAGGAAGAAGAAGGAATAATCATCAATATTCATGGAATATGACATCACAAAACCATTATTCCAAAAGATATTATCATAGACCAACATCTACTACAAATTGGAGAAGATTCAAAATGATACATGGGATCAAGGGAAACAAAATAATGTGACAAACATACACCAAGGTTTACAACTGAAAAAAAATTGATTTTGGATGGATGGATCATAATCAATGGAAGGAAGAAACCAAGAACATAAGAAAATCATATCACTTGGTTTCATCACATGTTAATCCTTTAATTGCAAATCTTTGAAGACAAATATTTTTTAAGGAGGGTACTATGTTATGACCCAAGGGGGGCATATATGGAGCTAAATGTATATGATATGAACCCAAGGGGGGGAATATATGGGCCTAAATGTACATGTAATGTGTAAATATATATGTAATAAGGTCGACCTAATGGTAAAGAGACCTCATGTGAAAGTGTGAATAGGTATATATAGAGGTCATGTATTCATTATTGGAGATAGGAGAATTGTGAAGTATGAGAGGTATTTGGTTATTTGTAGGGGGTTCCCCTATTCTTTAAGGAGTTATTGTGTAACGTATCTATCTTGGAGTTGTGATCCACGCTCACATTATGTACATGGTGTGTACTTTTGTTCTGTCATGATAATTTAAGGATTTGGTTCATTACAATTGAATAGCTGAAATCTTTCTAACAACTACAACTCTTGGAATGCCTTGAATATTTCCTTGCTTTCCTTCTTCATCAAGACATGTGATTGTATTGTTATAATATTATAGTAAAGCATGGTGTTTTTACAACCTATCCATGCCAATTAGACAAACATATGAACCCAATGGTATGATGTTTACATCTACCTTTGTACTAAGTCCAATCATGTATATCGAACAATCTTTGGCCAACTCATTGATCTTACTCTTAGCCTCTATGGATAACTGAACTAACCAATATTTCTTATTAGTACTCCTTTGCAAGTGAAATATTTCAACGTTGTTAGCATTTATGTAACTATGGCTAGCTTCGGAATCAATTAAAATTTCTATGGGTTGGTTTTCAATCTTACCTTCCACTTCAATCACGAGGGATTGATATTCTGATTTATTGTTTTCAAAGGATGCATAAATCCTTGGCATACTTCCTCCCATGTTTTCCATTTTTTCATCCTCTTGAATGTTGTGGAAAGTCCTCATTCTTTCTCCTTTGTGAGGGACGACCCTATATAAGTGATTTCCCTCACATCCCTAACATTGCACAAGTTGTTTCCTTGGTATTTTCCCAAATGAATTTGCACTCTTGTGCTCATTTTTGGTTGGTTGAACTTGTTGATTTACTTGGGAGCTATTCTTGAAAAATGGTGGCTTAAAACATTTCTTCCTTTGATTCATTTTACCCTTCATCTTTTCATTCCAAGCCTTTTGGAAAACTGACCTTCCTCTTCTTTTCTCATAAAGATGCCTTGCTCTCCTTATGGATTCCTCCAAAGTCTTGGGGTTATCATATTGAATCTTGTCACTATAGAAGGAGGTTAACCCACTTAGAAACCTTTGGATTTTTACCTTCTCATCCTTGACGAAGTCAACATACTTCAACAATTCAAAGAACCTCTTTTCGTATTCATCCATTTTCATGGTTCCCAACTTGATTTCAAATAAATATTTCATCTTCATTTCATAATAATGCTCAAAAAAATATTTCTCTTGGAAATATCCTTTGAACTACCTCCATGAGATCCTCTTCTCATCAAGGTTCTTGGCTTGCTTAAATTGATCCCACCACATGGTTGTCTTTCCTTGCAGTGGTAGGTGACAATTCTAGCTTCTACCTGGGAGGGGTAATCATGTATCTAGAAATATTTCTTCATTTCCAACAGCCAGGCCTCGACCTCGACCTCTTCTCATTTCTCGTGCTCACCATTAAAAGTTGGTGGCTTGATCTTCCGTAGTTCACCTTGCAAGATGTCTGCTTCATGCCTTATCCTTTTGCTCCGAACAAGAGATAGACATGGGTTTCTTCATTACCCTAAACTTGCATGATTTATTTTGTTGGACTTCTTTGGAGAATGATGATACCTACTCATGCTTCTTGAATTCCTATAATTTCCATGATCATCCCTTTTTCTATGGGATCTAGATGTTGACACTTGTCTAGAACTAGTTGTTTACTTAGTGCCAGAGTCCTTGTTGACTTGCTTATGCAACATATTTAAGCTATGAAGTGTCTCTTCCCAAGCCTTCATAATTATTTCATTATCATTTTTATAGCTCTGAACTTCTCTATGTAAGCTTCTCATAATGACAGGCTCCTACTTATCCCTTCTTCCATTTGACTCTATCTCAATATTAACCATGTTGAGATGCAGATCTATGATCTCTTCATCATGACTATAATATCCTTGAGCATCATCCATAACTCCAATCCTCATATAAGAACCAAATTTTCTTTCATCTACCTCTAATTCTGCAAGAAATGTGCATGTAATAATTATTGTTAGAACATGCATAGCATAAAACATTTCATCCATTAGAATACAAGTTATTTATTCATAAATTTAAGAAGGAAGCATTGCATTGATTAAAACTTTGATTCCCTTGATGCGTTCCTCTCTAAAACAACTTTTCCATAGTTGTATCCATGCCTCAATCTGAGTTATGAGCAAAATGTTACGACATTTATATGTTGCAATTTCCACTCTTTCATTGCTAAAAAATTATCTTTATTAATTTATGAGAAATTTTGTTGCCCAAATCAAAATTTTGGATTTACAAATGTCTTCTACTCCTCAATACCTTTCCAATTATTGTTCATTTTCTCAAATCCAAGCTCTGAGCTAGAAATTATGGTTCGAAGAAGTTTAGGTTTTTTTACCCATTTTATACTTGCATGCTACATGTGTCTTATTTCACTTCGTACACTTTTTTAGGTACCCATAACCAAAATATGACTCCATAGATGTTTTCTATGAATCATAATCTTTCCATTGACTATTCTTGTGCCCCAAACAGACATGTGAGCATGGAGTTATGCCTTCGGGAAGAAATTTGGAGCAAAAATTTTACCCTTGCGGTTTTGGCTATAACTTCCTCATACGAGCTCCGTTTTGCGAATAGTTTAGCTCATTGGATAGCTCTCTCCGAGTTCTTGAGACAAAAAAATGATATCAACCGTCAATTTTCCAAACTGCATACAAGTCTACAGTGGCCATTAAAACATGAAATTCGACCATTCCAAGTCGAATTCGGCTCTACAACTCACAAATTTACTTCATTAAACTTCTCTTAATAGATCTGACTCCTTTAAACTTGAATTTACTAACGAATTTGGGGATTTCACTCTATTTTTTCTATTTTCTCCCAAAATTCACACAGAATGAAGTCTACAATAGTGAATTACACAAATTCGTTCTAGCCCTTGGCCCATCCAAGCCCATTGTTTGAACCTGAGGTCTCTGATACCATAATGTAACATCCCCTAGCCCAACCAAGGGACATTATGGTGCGGAATACTCATGAAAATCATTTTTTTTCTAACTAATTTAACTCTTTTATAACTAATTGATTTTTTGTAGTTCTCAGCTATGAATTAAAAATAGATTTAGTTATTGTTCACTACCATGACATTGATACATCTACAACATACTAAAATAGGAATGAATGCATCTTAATAATTCAACACAACAACATATAAATCATTCTTAAACACACATAGTTAATGCACAACAATAGCACATGTAAAATAACATAGCAATAAGATAAAACACTTATCTTTTAAATCTTTTGTGCAACCAACTGCTTGGGACAGACATTCCACCCAACCATAGACTGATTATTTCAAATCTCAATGACCAGTCACGCCCGACCCGAGGCTAGTAATCCACAAAATAGGTTGGTCTCTCACAGTCCACTCACAACCCACTGGTATCTTCCCACAACTATCTTGATTTTCCACCATCCCTCTTCCTCTTGACCTGCATAACCCAAGGAATGTACCCCTTCAATGACCTAAGTCCCTCGAGCATCCCATTCATTTATCACGGTCTCTCTAGCCCAGGTAGCTAGGAATCTCTTAGTTGAGAACTCAAGGGCATTCACTGATAGGAAAAAACTACCAACAACCAACATCAAACACTTGTTGTTATAGTGCAACTTGCCCATGATTTCACTCTTCATGCCTCACAATATGGCTCTTTAGTTTCCAACTCCAAATATGTTCCAATATGCTCCAGCTTGCTCTAGAATTTTCCCTCCATGGTCGCACCAACTCCGAGCTCTATTTATTTCTCTCTACTTTGTCCTTATGCACAAAAACTCCATGTGTAAAACTATTGTCCCAACCCATACAAATTTTCTCCCTTTGGCTTGCTTGTTTGACTCACACTTGTCCCCAAGTTGATTGTACTCAACCCCCATGTGCCCAATAACTATGGGATGTGACCACTCACACCCACCCTCTTACATGTATTCAATGATTGGCTTTGGGAACACTCAATCAGAAATTAGAAGGTTCATATACAAATAGCAATTTTAGGAAAATGGGCTAGATTAATATACATGGGTAATTCCCCCTATTAGGTATTATCCTAGAATATCTCCTCTCTTGTGGATTAATTTAGACCCCATATATGTCCATGTCCCCTTAGCAGTTGACATCACATATTATTATTAATACATAAAAATAAAATTAACATGTTACATTGCTTGGCTATAGCCACATATTATATCTACATTAAGTGTTAATTAAACTGGGGATTATAGTGGGGATGTTACAGGCATGGATATGGTTTCTTCAAACCAATTCTTGGATGAATTGGAGTGTGACACTATACCATTTGATGTTTGTGAAGATGTTATCGGTAGCCCATATTTATGAGATAGAAATGTTATTTTCCTACAAAGAGACAACAATGGATGTTGATGAAGGAAGGGTAACCTACCTCATTAGTAGTTACAGGGGAAAGAAAACAATTTCTTTGATTTATTCTAATTAAGACAAGATAATGATTAGCATAGTTAGAAGTTTGTAATGTGGATTGTAAGGTAGAAAGAGAAAAACTTGTAAAGAAATCAAAGAAGAAGGTGATATGATAGTGGAATAGAAGGGAAACTCTAGTCAACTTATGAGAAAATATGAAGTCATTTTTGTAGAACCAAAATGGTTTCCTCCAAAAAGGTCAAATGAGCATGAGATTCATCTATTCCTAGTGTTACCATGGCCAAATCTTGGATTGTACAGAACTTCCATCATGGAGAGTGAGGAGACTAAGAGGAAGATTCATGAGTTGTTGGATCAAGGGCTTGTTAAGTCTAGTGTGTCCCCTTGTGGATCTCTCATTATGTTGACTCCAAAGAAGGATAGTACATGGAAAATGTTTGTTCATTTTAAAACACTCAATAACATATTTATCAAGATTCAATATCCTCTACCAAGGATTGATGACTTGCTAGAACAATTATAAGGAGTTAAGAATTTTTCCAAGTTGAATCTCAAATCTAGATATCATTGGGTGAGAATCAAAGAGGACACTTGAAAGGCTACTTTTAAAAGAAAACATTAGTTTTTTGAATGGTTGGTAATATCGTTTGGGATTACTAATTCACCAACCACATCCATGTAGTTGATAAATGAATTTATTAATCCCTTCATTGACTCTTTTGTTGTATATTTGGGTGACATGTTAATCTACAACAAGACTTGGGAAGAGCACTTAGACCATTTAAGGGAAGTGTTGGAGACTCTCAAGGATAAGAAGTTGCAATTGAATATGAAGAAGTGTGTTTTTATAGATAGGTACTTCTCTAGTTGGGATTCATGAATGGTGGAGATTGACTAAGAATGGACATATGAAAAGTGTTGACCATTCAGCTATGGCCAAGGCCTATGATCTTACAAAGGTAAGAAGTTGTATACTTGCTTGTCAATGATGCACAAATTCATCCCACATTTCCCAGAGATCATTGCACCATTTCATTCCTTGATGCAAAGAGAAAATAAGTTCCTTTGGACGAAGTACCAAGACAAAGCCTTCGACTTTTTGAAGAAGAAGATATATTAAGAACTTGTGTTAGGACTTCCAAGTCTAAAGAATCCTTCTAAGGTCAAGATTGATGCATATATGTATGCCATGAGGGTTGTACTCATGCGAGAAGGGAGAATAATTTTTTATCATTTGGAAATATCCAATGACTAGAGGAAATTTAAGAAAAGTGTCCTCCTAAGAGAAATGTGTTTTATTGGCTAAAACTTGAATTGGAATGGTTTCAAGGGAAAAACGAAAACACGTGTTTTTTAATTTATCTCACTATAGATTCACTAAAAGTGTTAAGTGGATACTCATTGGATGCAAAATTCACAACATTTATAATGGCTCTTATAGCCTAATATGGAAGGAAGCTAAATCCTTCTAGGTTAACTTTTTTCTCAAATATCCTCTAATTGGTGATTAGTGTTAGGGTATAATTTTTTCCATACAACAAGGAGCTATTGGTGTTGCATCAAGCAATAAAGCATTAGAGAAACTAAATTTTAAGAAATGAGATAGTGATCCATGCTAACCACAAATGGTTGAAATTTTTGCAACAAGTGAGGAATACTAAGTGGATATCTTATTTACACTAAGTTACAATAAGATAATTGATTTCTTGTCTAGACCATCTACTTCAATGATTGTTCTCACAATTATCATGTTACCACATTTTCCATTTGAAGATATGCAAATCCAGTATGAAGAGGACATTGGGTTTTTCCCAGTAGTAGCGGTGTTGTAATAGAGAGTGAAGAAGCCTAATTACCATTTGAGAGAAGGGTTGTTGTATAATGATGATAAGTTGTGTATACCCACTAGAGAGTGTAGAACCGTGTTACTAAGAGAAGCCCACACTTTTATATTTGTGATACCTTTTGGAGCTGGGAAGACATTATTGGCTGTGTAGAGGTATGTGTATTGGTCAAACATGCCAACAAATGTTGTTAAATTCATTTGGAAATGTATTTAATTGTTAACATTAAAACTTGCAAGTAGAAAATTGGTATTGCATACTCCTTTTCATGTATTGATTTGACCATAGGAGAGCATATCGATGGATTCAGTGGGGTATTGTTGAAGACCAGACTAGAACATGATTATTTGTTGGTGGAATTCAATAGGTTCATCAAGATGGCATAGTTGATTCCCAATAAGAAGACTATAACTAGCTAAGAAGAAGCCAAGATGTTTTTCCAAAATATTGGATGCATTTTGGATTTTGAATCCATCATTTTAGATAGGGATAGAATATTTTTGGACCATTTTTAGAAAGTGTTATGAGGTATGGTCGATACTAAATTGAAAAGGAGTACATTGTCAACCACAAATAGATGCATTAATGAAGGTGGCGAACAAAACAATGGTTCATTTGCAGGGAGGTTTTAATAGAAAGCATCCTAAGACATGGGATGAAAGTATGTGGTGTATTCGTCACTACTATAATCAAGCATTTCATAGTTTTAGTAGTGAATTACCATTTGAGACACATTTAGGTTATTTTCCTCATACACCCTTTGACATTTTATTTGCTCAAGCTCTTGGGTTAATGGATTGTGGTGATGAACAAGACAAGGCCATAAGATTTGAGAAAATTTAGCATATACA
>ML791402.1:465260-500632 GCA_009831015.1 Picea engelmannii
AGTCGAGGCGAAAACGCAAGGAGGTCTTTGAAAAAGCAATGGCAGTGGCTGCCAGAAGGAGAAGGATGCGGGGCATGGCAATTGTCGAGGAGGTGATCCCGGACGAAGGACTGGAGAGCCCCCCCGAGCACACCTTGTTCACAATCCCAGAAAACTGGAACCCCCACTCGTGTATTGGTATGGACAACACTTCAGGGATGGCAGGTGGGAAGCGCAACCCCGACGACAGTGGCAACGAAGAACCTTACTCTCCTTTCTATGTGGAGGAGGAGGCTCCTCCTGAGCCCATTAGAGCCGACGCGGGAACTCATGCGCCGAATCGACTGCAGATACCAGCCCAACGCAGCCACCCTCAGCCCATGCGGACTACCTCAGCCTCATCTTTGATGTGCGCAATCTCCTCGAAGACCAGGTCTTTCGCATCGAGCGGCTGGAGCAGAGGATAGACATGTTCTTCGTCGCGCATTCCAGAGCTACGTCGAAGAAACAGTGTCCAACATGTGTCAGAGCGTACGCCTTCCCTGCACGATGGAGGCACACTGAAGCTGCCGACACTCTCCTAGGCTCCGAGGTTACCTGATGTTTAGACCCCAACTTTGCTTGTGGTTTTGTCTTACTAGTATATGCATGAGGATAGTTAGCTTTCTATATGCTTTAGTATTAGCTGCAAACACCAGTTTTAATTTTGTTACTCCCGGTTTCCTACGGGCGGGAGATAGCAGTGTTAATTTTGTTACTCTCAGTCTGCTCTGCAAGGATGATGATATGTGGACAGGGATGTCCAGCTGCCTCGGTTTCCTGCTAAGGCGGGACAGCTGGCATCCCCAACAGTGCTATATTTTGCCTATGTCAATATAAAAGGTTCCAACTTTTTTATTTAAAAAAAAAAACAAAAAAGCACCCACCTGGGATAATCTACAAAAACACAATTTTATGGGAACGAGATGATGTGCACTCTGTAAACAAGACTCGGAGGATATCCCCCACCTGGTTTTGCATTACCCCTTCAGAAAGAAATGGTGTTCCATTCTATCCTCCTCTCTCTTTTATTGATCCATGGCATGGAACTTCTATTGAAGATGCCCTCAAATCATGGCTTTCCTCCCCATCCACTTCACAACACAAATCTCTTCCTCTCATCATAGCCTGGGGTATCTGGATTGCTAGAAACCATGTTATTTTTTAATACTATGATCCCTTCCTCACCCACACCTCCTCTTCCTCCCTTTCCATCCTTCACTCCTTCCACAAAACAGCCTCCCCAAAATTGCCCTCCCTCACATCCCCCCCATCCATTGAATATTCTCTACCCCATTCCTTTTTCGATGAGGCAACCTAGGGATCCCCCTCCATAGGTGCTGCTAGGGGAATCATCTACATTGATCCTAGCACAAAAATCTTTTTTGTTGCCAATCTAGGCATTGCCACCAACAATCTCAATGAATTATGGGCAGTAAAATTATTCCTAACCTTGGCAAAAGAAAAAGGCCTACCCCACATAAACATTTATGGTGACTCTTCTCTAGTGATGAATTGCATAAAAGGGAATAAATTCCTTTACACATTCTCCCTTCAACCAATTTTGAAGGACATCAAAATGCTACTATCATCTTTCTCCCATGCAAGTTTTTCACATGTCTACAAGAGATATAATCATGAAGTGGACGACCTCTCAAGGGATGGATTGGACCTGGACCTCAACTGCTAGAAAGTCTGGGAAGAAAGCCTTATGGGCTCCTCTGAATTTCTTTGCAATATTGGGCTCCCTATATGACTGAAGCTCTTCTTTTTTCTGCTATTGTCATGGATATGGTTATATCTCTTTTTGTTAATAGTTTTTACTGTTGATCCAAAAAGTTTCATTTTTCTACTCCCATAAAGGGAAGGATTGTATACAACGTTTTGATGGAAATTTTGAAAACACTTAGGACCTATAAGGTCAACAAGAAAATGTTGGAATGGAGCTGTCTCCAGCAAACACTATGAGGCACAAAAAGAAAAAAAGAAATACATCAACATTCTACTATTTTAATTTTTTCTTTTTGAATAAAATTACTTTATTTTTTCCACGAGAAAAAGAAATCAATTAATTGAATAATTAAAGGTTGAGATACTAATGAAAAGATTAAGATAGAGATCAACAATAATTAGAATTATGATAAATAATTAAAGAAAAAAAATACAAATAATTAATTATAGGGTGAGTGGAAAGTAATGATGAGAAGATTAAATTAATAATACTAGCAGAATAAAAAGATAACTAATGACTATTGAAATAATAATCAATTAACTGAATAATTAAAGGTTAAGATACTTAAGACACGATTAATATAAAAATTAATAATAATTGGAATTAATTAAAAATATAATCAAAGGTTCAAGAAAAATTACATTATTAATTAGTCAGGGTTTAAATTAGAGAATAAGAGGGCGGAGGGGAGAAGGGGTCCTTTAGATTAGAAAAATGAAGAACACGTAAATTTAAGATTATAGAAAAGAAGAAAAGGGAGATTTAAAATAAGAGGATAAAGGGAGATAAAAATAGTCGAGGAGAGGGGGAGAGGGAAATCCAGAGGAAGGAGAAACAACTTAGGTTTGATGCCTAAGGCGTTGAATGATAGGCTTCTAGAATTGGCTAAGTTTGTACCCATCATCACGGTTAAAATGGTTTGGATGTTTTTCGATTTCCAAAGATTCATGAATGATGTGAGATGGGTAATAGAGTGTTAAGACTGGGATTTTGGTTTGATCAAAACATATTAAACTTTTTAATTTAGAGACTTTATCCCTTAACACCCTTCATCTCAAACCTGAATGTTGGCTCAGATTTGTTGACGACACCTTTGTTGTTTGGCCACATGGTCATTCCTCGCTAACTTCCTTCTTTAAACATTTAACAACATTTCCCCCTATATATGATTCACTATGGAAATGGAAAAGGAAAATTCCCTCCCCTTTTTGGATGTTCTCATCTCTTACCTCCCTAATGGCTCTCTCACCCACCAAGTTTATCAGAAAAAGACTCACACTAACAAACACCTTCATGCACAATCCCATCATCATCCCGCTAAAAAATCCTTTGCCCTCAAAACTCTAGTTACTCGAGCCATCCGAATATCAAACCCCTAATTCATTGAGAAGGAAAAATCCCACCTAACCAAGGCTCGTATGTCCAATGGTTACACCAGCTCTCAAATTAACAAAGCTATCCACACAGGCTACAAGCCAAAATCAAACAAATCTCCCTCTTCCTCCCCACCCATAGCTCTCATTTATATTCCCTACATCCAAGGCACCAATGATCTCATATCCAAAATTCTTGCTAAAAAAACATCAAAATTGTCTTCAATGCCTTCAAAACCTTAAAATAGTCTTTCATATCAACCAAGACTAAATTTGACCCAATGCTTGGCCTAGGAGTTTACCAAATTCCTTGCTCCTATGGAAAATCATACATTGGTCAAACAAGAAGATCCTTCCAAGCCTGCCTCAAAGAGCACATAGCTGACACAACCTACAATCCATCTCTAAATCAACTATTGTTGAACACTCTTCTAAATCAAAACATTTAATATGTTTTGATCAAACTAGAATCCTAGCCTGAACACCCTATTACTCATCTCATGTCATTCACGAAGCTTTGGAAATCGAAAAACATCCAAACAATTTTAACCGTGATGATGGGTACAAACTCAACCAATATTAGAATCTTATCATTCATCACCTCATGCATCAAACCTAAGTTGATTCTCCTTCTTGTAGCTTTCCCTCTCCCCCTCTCCTCGACTATTTTTATCTCCCTTGATCCTCTTATTTTAAATCTTCCTTTTCTTCTTTTCTTCTTTTCTTCTTTTCTCTAATCTTAAATTTCTATGTTCTTCATTTTTCTAATCTAAAGGACCCCTTCTCCCCCAACCCTCTTATTCTCTAATTTAAACCTCTACTAATTAATACTGTAATTTTTCTTCAACCTTTGATTGTATTTTTAATTATTTCTAATTATTATTAATTGTTATCTTAATCTTGTCATAACTATCTTAACATTTAAGTATTCAATTAATTGATTATTATTTCAATAGTCATTAGTTAACTTTTTATTACACTAGTATTATTAATTTAATCTTGTCATCGTTACTTTCCACTCACCCTATAATTAATCAATTATTTATTTATCTTTTTATTCTTTAATTATTTATCATAATTATTATTATTATTAATCTCTATCTTAATCTTGTCATAAGTATTTTAACTTTGAATTATTCAATTAATTAATTGATTGATTATTATTCCAATATTCTTTAGTTATTTTTTTATTCTACTAGTATTATTAATTTAATATTTGTCATCATTACTTTTCACTCACCCTATAATTAAGTATTTATCATGTTATACTTTAATTTAATGGTGTTCCCTAAAAGTTCTTGGATTCAACGTGTTGAAAAACCTTTGTGGTACTCGGATTATACAAATATAGCAGCTCAAATATGCATCCAACCATTCCTCACCACCCTTGGGGCACTCGGATTATACAAACTTAGTTGCTCAAATATGCATCAAACCGAAAAAATTAACGAAAAAGAACCAAAAAGTAGAATGTTTAGACTAAATTGTAATTCATTATTATTAATAATAGTTTTTCATCAATTCACAACTGTTTTTCCCAATAACCTTATTAATTTTAGCCTTTAAAAATTGTTCCTTCCCTTCGCTCTCTTTTCAATCTTCATTATTGTCCACTTTTTCTTCAAAGATCATATTCATTTTAAACTTTAAAAACAATTCTTTCTTACTCTTTTCAATTCTCATTGCTTCAAAATTTTCTAATAATAAATGGAATATCTACTCTAACACAAACTCTATACATTGTTTATATCTATAAATCTAACACAATATTATGAATAACTACAAAAACTTAACAACTCATTTTTTTTTTAAATAAAGCAAAATTAAAATATTTTTTTAAAAATTAAACAAAGATTTTGGGAAAGCAAAATCAAACCCTCCCCTCGCGCGACTTGCGAACCACCGCAACAAGTTCCAAACATACTATTTGTTTAACAAAATTCATAGTGTAAATATATAATGTAGATACATTGGAGATGCTCTATTTATCTCACTTATAAAATATGGATGGCATTTATAATATATTATATGTACATCAATTATGTCATGGATGCTTTGCTATATTTATCTCACTCACTTATAAAATATGGATGGCATTAATAATATATTATAAAATATGAATGGCATTATATTATGGTAGATCTTTTAAAAATTGTGTTCGGTAAACCATCAAATATTCAAATGCAACGTCACCTAGTATAAGGTAGCTGCTGATCTTTTGTATTAATTTTTCAAGCATTTCAAAAAAATTAAAGTTATTTTTCTTAGTTTAATTTTTTAATTTTTTTTTATTTTTTTATGAAATATTATATATTTAATTTTGTTTGAAATTTGACTAGAAATTATTAAATCTATAAATTTTAGTAATTAAGTTTATGAGATTTTTTTAGAATTTTTAACACATCAAATTTATTTATGTATTTAGAAATACAATTTAAATAATAAAAAATTGAAATCTCACCCATATTTATATCATCAAATCTCCACTAAAAATATCAAAAATAAATTATTTAATCACCATTATTTTATTGTTGGTGTAACCATTATAGTGTTTTTTTTATTTATAGTTAGTGTAACTCACAAAGTGCACATTTAACTACAATCAAATTAGCCTATCTCTCCTTACAGTCAACCCTAAATTTAGCCTTTTTGAACTTAAATAATTTAGCATAAAATTTTAGCCTATTTTAAAACCATAATTTATATTAATAGTAATATAATTAACACCATATACCATTTTAGCCTTTTTGACCCTAAATTAATTTATTATCAATAATTTGAACTTAAATTTAGCTTTCATTAGTTAAATTAACTTAAGATGAATATTAATAACACTAACTTCCTTAATTCTAGGGTTTACCTATTTAGTTTAACCTATAATTAACTTAACTTTAATATTGACAAAAAACTATTATTATATTAACTTCCTAAATAATAGGGTTTCCTTATTAATTTAATCTTAACTTAGCCCTTAATCAACATAATTTTACTAAAACCTCTCGTCAACCCTAAATTTCTCCAAAAACGAGGGTTTCACTCAGCCAACCGTAGGTTTTCACCCGCCTCATTACTATTTAAGAAAGGCTCTTCTCTTACTATTTTTCTCAAACTTTTTTGCCCTGATGATGGATCGTGTTATGGATCCAAAACGTCTACGACATGATGTCATTCATACTGTGGTTCTTCCGACAATCTCTGAACATTTTTCTCACCACAGAAACCTAAATGAACAAATTACATTCTAATCAAAGTGTCATTAATGCTTACCCTTATCCTGACACAAATATTAACGTTAATAATCCATATTAAATTTTAATATTAATACGAATAAACTTGTATGAATTAATATTAATATTAAAACTAGTGGCTTGTTTCGCCACATATACAAAGATAAAGTAAGTGAATAAGATTCGTTGCTATCAATAGAGCTTTTCCTGGAAGAAGCTGAAACTGTGATGGATATTGATATTTCTTTGTGTTTGTGAGGGTTATTTAGACAAATATGATAATAGAGGCTTTCTTTACGCTGAAGGAATTGAATTCAAAGGTCACTACTAGCATGTGGTGTATAGGCTCTTGGTATTAGGGTTAGTGACAGCCAGCTGAATCCACTCAATTAATTTTGATAATTATCTATTTTTTTTATATTTAAAAAATATTTTTTTAATATCACTATAATTAAATTATTTATTATAAATTATTATAATTTTTAAATATGTTTTAAAAAATTATCTTCTCTACATCAAATATATATACAAACCCTCAAGTCAATTGATTTCAAATTCCTACCCCTTCTCCCTCGTAACTTGGCCACTCCAAGTACGACTGTCCAAAATAAATATTATATTTATGTTGGAATTCAACAAGAATATGTATAAAAAAATTGATTAACGTTAAAATTTATGGGAGAATGAGAAAAAGTTCATGGAACAAGTAAATGTGTAAAAAAATTGGTTAATGTTAAAATTTATGGGAGAATAAGAAAAAGGTGATAGGAAAAAGTTGTAGTATTTCAATTTATTTATTGTCTTATATGTTGCTAGAGGTAGGTGTTGGGAAATTATGTTTGAAACACAAGTGATTGATAATTTGATTAGAAGAGATAATTTTGAAAAAATGAAAAGTTGAGGATTTATGGTTAAGAATATGTGTTTCTTCTTTGGAGGTTACATGTTCAAATTCAGAGGGGGGTAGAGTAAGAACTGGGTAATAAGCTAGCATGGTTTTCGTTACAAGCTGATAAACAAGGTTGACGAGTGACTGTGGAAGTACTCGTGCAGACCTCCTTGCTTGGTATAGAGAAAACCGGTTTCCAAGACCTTGTGGGAGGAGGAGAGTGACCTTCGTCCTTGATTGTCGCTGAGTAAGAAGAAAGAGTCTCTCTCGGAGCATCGTGGTCTAGCTCGGGGGTGGCCAACGGTAAATCCGTCAGGAGTGGTTGTGCCTATGGTTGGGTGGAAACATGCACCCCTTTCAACAGTCACTTCACGGTTTTTGGTTTCTGATAAGTATCTTCATACTATGTGTATTGAAATGGAAATGATGGTTGAATACATATATTTATCTGTCTATGAATGATTTTTGTATTGAATGATTAAGATATATGTATGTATTATCTCCCTGTGAACTCATGCTTCTGAATGGTCGCCTGCTTGCCTCAGTTTAGCAGTTAAAGAGTTGTGGAACATAAGCCTACAAGAGGGTCGGGGTAGGATTTATTGGAATGTTTAAGTCCTGCTAGTCTCTAAAATCTACCCTTGTGGGAATTCCAAGTTCAAACCATATGGGAGGAGGGCGCCTCCTTCAGACTCCTCACCGTATGACAGAGGGCTCATGCCCATATCCTTAACTAATTGACGACTAAGAGATTTGCGCGTAACCCACGAGAGTTTTGAAGGACCCATGTGACCAAGGTCTGGGAACCCTATGCTAGGTCCGAAAGGAGCTAAGCCTTTTTGGCTTCGGAACTTTGGGAATTCGGGGCTCCAGAGTGTGTCGACCCTACCATTTATAAACCAGTCGAAGGAAATTGAGGGTTATGATTACCCATAAGGTTGACCAACACCTGGCGGTCTCCCTAGTCGTGGCAGATGGACCTGCCCCACCGTTAAACCTGGACCCAATTACCCATCGCGAAGTAACATGAACCACTGATTCGAGAGTATTCGAAATTCCCCTTAGCCGTTGGATCTACACCGAGGTAACTTTAGTGAAGTCCCACTTCGGGAGAACACAGATGCTATAGCATCAAACTCCTTGAACACCGAAGTTACGAAGTGAGGAGAGCCGTGGGATTGGAGAGTTCGTTAAAAACCCCATTTAATCGTCTAATCATCCCGAGGAGGGACCCACGTACAGTACTTCAGTGAAGTCCTACTTTGGAAGAGTGGAGCGGCCATAAATTCGAAACCCCTGAAGGCCAGAGTTGTGAAGTAACAAGAACCGTAGATCTAGGGATCCTTCGGGATCTTCCCTGGTTGTTGGATTTAAGTCAAGGTTAGCTCGACGTTGACCACTCTGGATTTATGTAAATCTGAATAAAATCGTTATTTTTTGTTGTTTAAGTTGCATTTCTGAATGCATAAATGGATTCAACAAGCTGAAAAACCCTTGTGGCACTCCGATTATACAAACTTAGCCACTCAAATATGTAGATCCAACCATAAAGAACCAAAAAGTAGAATGTTTAGACTACGCTGTAATTAATTATTATTAATAATAATTTTTCATCAATTCACAATCGTTTTTCCCCAATAACCATATTAATTTTAGCCTTTAAAAATTATTCCTTCCCACTCTTTTCAATCTTCATTGTTATCATATTAATTTTAAGCTTTAAAAATCATTCATAAATACTCTTTTCAATTTTCATTACTTAAAAAATCTTTAATAATAAGTGAAGTATCCACTCTAACAAAAATTCTATATATTGTTTATATTCATAAATCTAATACAATATTATAAATAGCTACAAAAACCTAACAAATTATTTTAAAAAATTAAAACAAAATTAAAATATTTTTTCAAAAATTAAACAAAGATTTTGGGAAAGCAAAATCAAACCCTCCCCTCGCGCGACTTGCGAACCCCCGCAACAATCAGCAAGTTCCAAACATAATATTTGTTTAACAAAATTCGTATTGTAAATATATAATGTAGATACATTGGAGATGCTCTATTTATCCTATTCATCTCACTTATAAAATATGGATGACATTTATAATATATTACATGTACATCAATTATGTTATAGATGCTTTGCTCTAGTTATCTTATTTATTTCATGCATGGTATGGATGTCATTTATAATATATTATAAAATATAAAATTGAATAGTATTTATAATAATAATAATAATAATCTATTTTTAAGATTATAATTAAGTCAACATCTAATTAGTATATAAAATCTTTTTATTTATGAGACAATATTATATATACATAAATTATGTCATTTATCTCATTCACTATATGGATGGCATTTATAATATATTATAAAATATGAAATATGAATGGCATTTATAATATATTATATGTACATAAATTATGTTATAGATGTAGATTTTTTTTTTTAAATTGTGTTTGTAAGAGATTGTATTCCATAAACTATCAAATTAATGAAATATTTGATAGTTTATGGAATACAATCTTTTGCATTAATTTTTTTTTTATGAGATATTATATATTTGATTTTGTTTCAAATTTGATGAAAAGTTGTCAAATCTGTAAATTTTAATAATTAAGTTTATTAGATTTTTTTAGGATTTTTAGTACATCAAATTTATTTATGCATTCAGAAATATAATTTAATAATAAAAAATTGAAATCTCACCCATATTTATATCACCAAATTCCAACTAAAAATATTAAAAATAAAATGTTTAATCAACATCATTTCATCATTTTATTGTTGATATGACCTTAACTATTATGTTTCTTTCTTTTTATTTATGATTAGTGTGACCTACGTTATAATAAATTACATATTTATGGTTTCATCATATAACATTAATAATTACATTCTAATCGAACTGTCCCTGACACAAATATTAACATGTAATCGAAATGTCGCTAATACTTACCCTGACACAAATATTATCATGTTAATAGTCAATATTAAATTTTAATAGTCAATATTAAATTTTAATATTGATATTAATACTAATAAACTTGTATGAACTAATATTAATATTAAAACTAGTGGCTTGTTTCGCCACATATACAAAGATAAAGTAAGTGGATAAGATTCATTGCTATCAATAGAGCTTTTCCTGGAAGAAGCTGAAACTCGGATGTATATTGATATTTCTTTGTGTTTGTGAGGGTTATTTAGACAAATATGATAATAGAGGCTTTTTTTACGCTCACTACTGGCATTTGGTGTATAGGCTCTTGGAATTAGGGTTAGTGACAGTCAGCTGAATCCCACTCAATTAATTTTGATAATTATCCATTTTTTTTATATTTAAAAAATATTTTTTTAATATCACTGTAATTAAATTATTTATTATAAATTATTATAATTTTTAAATATGTTTTAAAAAATTATCTTCTCGACATCAAATATATATATATATAAACCCTAAGTCAATTGATTTCAAATTCCTACCCCTTCTCCCTAGTAACTTGGCCACTCCAAGTACGACTGTCCAAAATAAATATTATATTTATGTTAGAATTGAACAAGTATACGTATAAAAAAAATTGGTTGACGTTAAAATTTATGGGAGCATAAGAAAAAGGTCAACGTTAAATTTATGGGAAATTATGTTACAAGTGTTTGAGAATTAGAGTAGAAGAGATAATTTGAAAAGATGAAAAGTTGAGGATTTATGGTTAAGAATATGTGTTTTTTTTTGGAGGTTACACGTTCAAATTCAGAGGGGGTAGATATATCTCTATAGATTTTGGAAGTCAAATCGTTCCGAAGAGGAGATCTCTTGTCCCACAAACAAGGGGGTCTCATACACTAATTTGATGTTTGGCTTGGTGGTGACCTTAAAAATAGAGTGTTATTATTGTTATTATGTAATATGTATCATGCATTGCTATGGTTTGGACTTACATTTGAAGTTCATTTTACATTAACGTTTACCCCCTCCCTACCGAAACTAACCCCCATCCCGTCATCTTCCTCTTATAGAAGAAACAAGCAAGGTTTGTTTGTAAACAATGAATTCAATTTCATACATACAAGAGCCGGAATGGCCAGTGGAAGTTTATCTTTTGGGAATGTCGTATAGTTTCAGTGTTCCAATTCCTAGTTTATGGTTTTAGTATTTGAAAAAATCATAGTTTATGGTTTTAGTATTTGATAAATCACCTAATTTTTTCAGAGCAATTTCATTGATTTTGCAATCCTCATCAATCTGATGATTACACTTCCCCATCCACATCCAAGCCATTGTTTCTTGTGTCTCAATGATCTAATCGCCTATCAATTGCCCCCATCCCCTCCCTCTCTCCCTCTTCCCCCTCCCACCCCGCGTCTCTCACAAATCATTGTAGCTGAGCAATGAGTTCCGAACATAATATTTGTTTACAAAAATTCATAGTGGGCCTAATGGTTAAGAACATGTGTTTACTCCTAAGAGGTCACAAGTTCAAATCTAGAGGTGGGTAGGGTATGCATACCTCCGTAGACTTTAGTAGTTAAATCCCTATGCGGAGGGGGTCCCTTGTCCCACAAACAAGGGGGTCTCATACACCAATTTGGTGTGAGGGGATCCCTTATCCCACAAACAAGGAGGTCTCATATAAATCCCTACGCAGAGGGAGTCCCTTGTCCCACAAACAAGAGGGTCTCATACACCAATTTGAATCCTTTATCCCACAAACAATTAGGTCTCATACACCAATTTGGTGTACAGAAATCCCTTGTCTCACAAACAAGGAGATCTTATATACCAATTTGATATCTAACTTACCATAACTTTAAAATTAAATTAAATTATTATTATTATATAATATAGATATATTGAAATGTGAATTCATCTATTTAAATATACAATAGAATTGGAAACTGCTAATTATCCTATTTATCTCACTTATAAAATATAGAGGACATTTATAATGTATTATATGTACATCAATTATGTCATAGATGCTTGATCTCTTCTAAAGATTGTGTTCAATAAACTATCAATTTCTGCACATGCAATGTCATCTAATATCAATTATGTGATCTCTTTATTTATGGTTAGTGTGGCCCACCGACGTGCGAGTGCAGATAGCATGTTACATCATAATAAAGTGCACTTTTAACTACAATGGTTCAATCATATAACATTAATTAACAATTACATACTAATCAAGTCTCGCTAATAGTCAATATTAGATTTTAATATTGATATTAATACAAATATTCTCATATTAATATCTTAATTCTGATGTTAAGATTAAAACTTGTGGCTTGTTTCGTCACATATGCAAAGACAAAGTAAGTGGATACAACGTGCACAACAAAGTCCATCATAAGATTCGTTGCTATCAATGGAGGTTTTGAGAAAACAAATCTCTAAATATCATTAATAATATTTAATATTTAACTGGTTTGTTATAAATTATTCTTATTTTTAAATATGTTTAAAAAAACTATCATATATATATAATTTGAGATTAATAGCATATGTTTCTTCTTTAGTGTAAAGGAGTTTCATCCATTTGATGTTTGGCTTGGCATATTGTATTTATTACGAGGATATATATGAGTAGAACTTTTGCACATATACACATATACTATATATTTTTTATTCTTTAATTATCATCTTGGTGGTGAGAAGTCAATTTATTTTTATTGATCCAATGTATTAATGGTGTTGTGAATTATCACATGTATTATATATCTTTTTTTCCTTAATTAGCATCCTAGTGGTGAGAAGTCAATTTATTTTTATTGATCCAATGCATTAATGGTGTTGTGAATTCTCACCCTTGTAGAATATTTCTCTAGGATTGTTCTTTCCTCCGGTTTAGTGGATATCCAACCGATAAAATTGGCTCCTACCTGGAGAAATGGTAGAACTGGAATAGCAAGCATCTCAAAAAGATTGGATCGTTTCCTACTGAATGAATCTCTCCTTAGCAGTCATAAAAGAATTAGACCCTGGGTCATAAATTTTTCCATATTGGATCACAACCTGATTTGCTTACAATTGGAGATGTCTTCCCAAAATAATGCCCCTCCCTTTAAGTTCAACAACTCATGGATTTATGATCTCGGGTTTTCTTCTCTTATAAGGGAAGCATGACATTCAATGAGAAATTGATCTGATTCTTCTTCAATACAACTACTGTGTAAAAAATTGAGAAATCTTAAGAAAGTTGTGATACTATGGTAGAGGAACAAAAAAACTCACATGCACACATAACTCCTACATATTGAAGAAAACACTTCAGAGCTTTATGAGCATTGTCCAACATAGGTGTTTGCACATGAAGAATTGGACTTACTAAGGACACTTAAACAAAGGAAATATAAGATACTATCCTTTGAAGAAGCCACTTGAAGGCTCAGAAGTCGGGCAATCTAGATAGATAAGGGAGACAAAAATACAATTTGTTTTCATAAATATGCCACACAAAGAAGATCACATAACATTATCTGGGATATTGTTGATGATACCGGATGCCACAAAACAACAGACAATGATATAAAAGAGATTGATTTTAATCATTTTAAAGACCAATTTAGTGAGATAGTGACAGAAGATTTTGTCAATCAAGTTAAAGTGCTCCAGAATATGCCCAAGTTTTTCAATGATTCAGAAAGTGATGAACTTGGCAAATTTGCCACCTTAGAAGTTAAGGATATTATCAATGCAATGCCAAAGGATAAAATCCCATGCCCGGATGGGTGGACCCAGTGTAACACACCCACGACGATGAATAAAAAATTTCATTTTTCTTAAAGGACATAATCTCCATTCATGGTTTCTAATTTGGAAGGTCAGGAAACCAGTCCGACCTCCTGGTCAAGGATCTCTGATTCTGAAGCCAAACAATTCTCTGAGACCTTGATGGTCTCCTTCTATAGTTAAACACAAAACCTTTTGATTTCTTGGTGCAAGTTCAAGGGCACACGCGACCTTCCCTTTCGCCCTGTTGTGAAAACTCTAAGTGTCGGGCGTTAGCTCCTTTTGTTTGATAAGCCCCCTCTTGATGTGACCTTGGTGATGACCACGCGATTGTGGGCATGACCACAAGAGGTTTGGAGTCAAACTGCTTTTGGGCCCGCAATGCTCTTAAAACCTCCATGTGTCATCTTGATGAAACCACAGTTTGAATTACGGTCCACCCTCAATATCTTAAACTCCTCACAACTCTTGTCCCCGCAATGCTACTGGATCGTCGATCTCATGATCTTGAGGATAACAGCTAAATTGACGATTCAGATCTGCGCTTATCTCTTCTAAGCTTGGTTCTTAGGGAATTTCGAATTCCCACATACTCTTGTGTTAATCTGCTCGCGTCAGATCGACGGTCCATGACCTTCCTTGATCCAACGGTCCAGATCACATCGCAACTTCGAGTTTCAGAAGTTTAGTCGCGCCAACGTACAAATATCCCGACGTGCAAATCCCCAATCTCGCCAATCCGGCGGTCAAGGAGGGTCCCGATAGATCCTTATATCTACGGTCCAGATCACGCCGCAACTTCGGGTTTCAGGAGTTTAGTCACACCAACATGTGAATCTCCCGATGGGAGAATCCCCGATCTCGCCAATCCGATGGTCAAGGAGGGTCCCGATAGATCCTTAGATCTGCGGTCCAGATCACGTCGCAAATTCGGGTTTCGGGAGTTTAGTCGCGCCAACATGCGAATCTCCCAATGTGAGAATCCCCGATCTCACCAATCCGACAGTCAAGGAGGATCCCGATAGATCCTTAGATCTGTGGTCCAGATCACGTAGCAACTTCGATTTTGGGGAGTTTAGTCGCGCCAACATGAAAATCTCCCGATGTGTGAATTCCTGATCCCGCCAATCCGACGATCAAGGAGGGTCCCGATAGATCCTTAGATCTACGATCCAGATCACATCGCAATTTTGGGTTTCGGGAGTTTAGTCGTGCCAACGTGCGAATCTCCCATTGTGTGATCTTGCGAAGACTGAAGGAGTCGAGGCATTAACACTTGCATCCCTTCTTCAAATCTAACAGTCGCGACAGACCCTGGGTCCTCCTGAACATATCTCATCCCTTCATCTTCTAAACGAAAGGATATTCCCTTTCAATACTTGAACCTCGCTATTCTTCCTGAGCTTGGTTGTCTCTAAAAGGCTTAAGAGTTTTCCACTCTTTCTCTTGAACGTAACGCTTGGAAGCATTCTTCTGCACACTCCTTACGTCCATTCCTCAACTTTAGGACTTAAGATGGTCTCGGTCTTTGCCCACCTTGTAGAGACTCGATGCATACATGCACTACCCCTCTCGAGCTTATTGGACTCTGTTCTCGCAGTGATTGCAGGGTTCAACCTCCACAATTAGGAAATACTCATGCGACTCTAGGACAGTGATGAAATTCTCTGGGAAAGTGCTTCTGAGGAGTTAAACTAGCGCATAAGGAAATCAAGAAGATATGAAAGTTCTCAAGGAACGAACGCATACTTCTAACTTAATCATTTAGTACATAAATCATTTTAGGCATATAAATACAAGCATGCATTCATTATTTCCAATTCAAAGCACAAGGAATAAAAAAACTTATCAGAATTATATAGCGTGATGCAACTGCTGAAAGGGGTGCTCGTTTCCACCCAACCATAGGCTCTGTCACTCCCAATGGATTTATCATTGGCCACCCCCAAGATTAGGCCACGGTGCTTTGAGATTCAATCTCTCACTTCCAGCTCAACATAAGTTAGGGACGAAGGTTACTCTCCTTCTCCCTATACAGGAATAGACGAGGATGAAGGTTACTCTCCTTCTCCTGAGTCAGTCTCCCTTCCCTGAGATCAAAACTCACTTTTCACTTTCAATCTTTCCTCGGACCCCGAGAATTTCTGCTCCCATCTCTGCATTCTTTGTCGGTCCTCCCTCTGCCCACACCATGCTTCCTTTCTTTTCTTCCTTGACAAGATTGTGTGTGGCTCGAATCCCCAGTCTGTGGTCAGGTCCGGAAGCCTTACAGATGGGTAGTCTACCCCATCCCCTCATTAATTCTCGAGGAGGTCTTCCCACCTACCAGCCTGACTGTAATTCATTTCGGGTCAGAGGGTTGTTATGATCTTGAGAAATTAAAACCAGCATAGTATTGGTTAAGTGGAGGTTAATGAAACCCTTCCGTGTCCCCTCCACCACCTTTTAATTAGCAATCGTGGTCTCTCTTAGCACATCCCCTTCTCAGCAGTCATGCGACACGTTTCTATTATCTATTAAAATAATAGGATTTACATTCATCGACCTCTATATAAAGGTCCACCAAATCAAACATTCACACTTTGAGTTTGCCATAGTTCATGGCCAATAAAATTATATTTACAAACTAGGGGAAACAAGGTGTTACAATTCCCTTCCCCTTAAAGGAATCATCGTCCCCGATGTTCTATCTATCAACATGATAAGTATGTACAGTAAACAAAATCGGATATGAATGTCTCATGGCATCTTCCATTTCCCACGTAGCCTCATCTGGGCCAAAGTGTTTCCATTGCACCTTGACCTGTGCAATGGTTTGGTTCTTGAGTGACGTTTCCTTCATGTCTAGTATGCATTGGGGTTCTGGTAGGAATTCTCCCTCCGGTTCCACCTGGATCACAGACCAGTCAATTATATGATCAGCATCATGTACATATTTCTTCAATAATGGAGCATGGAAAACATTATGTGCCTTTACTGTGGGAGGAAGTGCTATCCTATAGGCTACATGTCCCACTCTATCTAAGACTTCAAAGGGTCCACAATACCGAGGTGCCAACTTGGCACAGGCTCCCATTCTCAGATAACTCTTCCTGGGTCTAACTCTGAGATAGACATGGCCTTCGACTTTGAACTCTCGGGGAGCTCTCTTTCTATCGACGTAAATTTCTTGTCGGTCCTGAGCAATTTTCATATTTTGCCTTATCTGCACCACTTGATGTTCCATTTCTTTCAGCATGTCGGGTCCGATTGTAATTCTATCCACTGGATTACTCCAGCTGATTGGAATCTTGCACTGTCTACCATAGAGGATTTCAAAAGGGCTCATCTTCAAGGATTCCTGATAACCGTTGTTGTAGGCAAACTCTACCAATGGTAGGTAGTCTTCCCACTTCTTAGGCTGATGCATTACATGCATCCTTAGCATGTCCTCTACTATTTGGTTCACTCTTTCTATCTGTCCATCAGTTTGAGGGTGATAAGCTCTGCTGAATAGTAATTTTGTCTCCAGACCGACCATTAGGGATTTCCAAAAGTTTGAAGTGAACTTGGTATCTCGGTCAGAAACAATTTCCTTGGGCATGCCATGCAGTCAAAATATCTCCTTCATGAAGATGTTGGCAATATCTATGGCCTTGCAAGTTGATTTGACAGGAATGAAATGCGCAGACTTACTCAGTTTGTCCACCATGACCATGATGGCATCATTTTGCTTGGTCGACTTTGGTAATCCGATGATGAAATCCATGGAGATGGTTTCCCATTTCCATTCTCAGATCGGTAGGGGTTGTAATAATCATGCTGGATGTCGGTGTTCTGCCTTAACTTGCTGGCATTCTAGGCACTTAGCTAGATAGTTAGCTATGTATTTCTTTAACCTAGGCCAATATAATTGTTTCCTATTGGCCATGATCATCTTCTGATATCCTAGGTGACCAATATATGGTCTCTTATGCAGTTCATCCATTATGAACCTCTTCAAGTTGTCATAGTTTAGAATATACAATCTGTTTATGTAAGTCAACAACCCTTCCTCGAGCATTTGGTAGCCTTCATACTTCATCCATGTAGGCTCTTGTCTTAGGTATGAGGTCACAGTCTTGAAGAATGCATATGTCTCTTGTGCATTTATGACTCTTTCCCTGACATTCGTTTCACAGGTGCTGACTGCTGCCAGATGAATCGTTTTTATACTTCTGTTAAGGGAATCAACCACCCTATTTTCCTTTCCTTTTATGTGTTTGACTTTGAAATCAAATTCACTTAGGAGAGCCATCCACCTAGCTTGCCTGACGTTGAGTTTCGGTTGATCAAACAGGTGCCTCAACCCACAATGGTCTGTCATAAGCAAAAATCTCCTTCCTAGGAGGTAGTGCCTCCACATTTTTAAAGCATGTACTATGGAAGCCAACTCTAAGTCATGGGTCACATAATTGATCTCATGTTCATTTAATTTCTAAGACGCGTAGGAAATTACACGTCCCTCTTGCATAAGGACTCCTCGGAGTCCTTCCTTGCAGGCATCTGTACATACGAGGAAATCATTATCCGGGTCTGCAATCTTTAGCACGGGTGCATGGGTCAGGAGGTATTTCAGTTCCTGAAATATTTCTTCACATTTTGATGTCCAAATGAATTTGATCCCCTTTTTCTGAAGGGTAGTGATTGCACAACGAATATTGAAAAATCCTTTTATGAACCTTCTATAGTATCCGGCTAATCCCACGAAGGATCTGATATTTGATACATCATTTGGGGTAGGCCATTCCATAATAGATCTTATCTTATCGGGGTCCACTGTCACCCCTTCCTTAGAAATGACATGGCCTAAGTAATGGACTTGATTTTGAAAGAAGTCGCACTTGCTAAACTTAGCATAGAGATGATGCTCTCTTATTACTTGAAGTTCGAGTCTAAGATGTTCTTCGTGCTCCTCCTTGTTCTTGGAGTATATTAGGATATCATCAATGAAAACCAATACAAATTTGTCCAGAAATTTGCTGAGTACATTATTCATCAAACACATAAAAGTGGCGGGGGCATTGGTTAACCCAAATGGCACCACCACAAATTCATAGTGACCATACCTCATTCTGAAGGTTGTTTTGTGGATGTATTTATCCTTAATCTGGACTTGGTGGTATCCAGACCTCAAGTCAATCTTCAGGAAGATGGTAGCACCTCCTAGTTGGTCGAACAAGTCAATGATTCTGGGTAAGGGGTATTTGTTATTTATGGTTGTCTTATTGAGTTGTCTGTAATCTATGCACAGTCGGAGTGTGCCATCTTTCTTTTTCACAAACAAGACAGGCGCTCCCCATAGAGATACATTGGGTCGGATGTAGCCTTTGTCCATCATCTCCTTTAGCTGTAGCTTGAGCTCAACCAACTCTAGCGTGTTGATCCTATATGGCGTTCTAGATGCTGGTACTGCTCCTGGTGTAAGCTTTATCGAGAAATCAATATCCCTTCTCGGAGGTAGACTTGGTACTTATTCGGGGAACACGTCCCTGTATTCTCTTAATATGGGGTGGTCCTCTAGGTTTGGTTTGTCGTCCTCAACAGATTCCAACACCTATATTGCATATAAAGAACACCCTTTTTTGCAATACTTCTTCATTTGAAGGGCCGATATTTGTCTCACTGAGACATGCTTTTGAATCCCTTGGAGGGTCATCTTTCTCCCTTCTTTGTTTACACATTCTAAAGTTTTATGATAACAATCCACTTTAGTTTTATAAGCATCCAACCAATCCATACCAATCAACAAGTCATACGATCCTAGGGGAAGTATGTTAAGGGTCGCTCGGGTGGGCAATCCACCCATGATGAATTGATAGGCTGATATGGCCTCTACCACCTTTATTTTGGTCCTAGTGACTAATTGCACCAACCATGGTTTAACATGTCTAATTGGTTGCAGTTTACACTTATCAACAGCTTGAGGGGCCACATAACTCAAATTCGAACCTAGGTCAATTAAAATAGAAACTAGATGGTTGGCGGTCATACCTTCGAGCTCCATTACTGAATCTTGGTGGTCGACTTGATTATTGTCCAGGGATGCATATATTTGTGGCATGCTCCTAGCCACATCATTGACGGTGGTAGCTTCTTGGATATTGTATACTCTCTTACTGTTCTATTGTCTGTGTGGGTAGTCCCTCAATTTATGATCTTCTCCACAACCCCAACATTTTAAGGGTTCCTTCTTGAGGTTATCGGTCTTTGCTAGGACTATCTTAAAAGGTTTATTTCCACTTTGAGAGGGGAAATTGTGTTGATATACACTTCTAGTAGGAAGGCTTCCTCTAGAATCTTTTCCATAGTTCTTAAATCTTGAGGATTTAAACCTTTTCTTCTGGAATCTCGAACTACTCTTCTTCTCCCAGTCCTTGTGGGATCTTGTCTTACTCCCAAACTATTCATAACAATACCTCGCCTTCTGGATAGCTTCTTCTAAGGTCTTTGGTTTGTCAAACTCAATCCCATCTCGGTAGGTTTGAGGTAACCCACTAATGAACCACTACATTTTTTCTTTTTCATCTTTTATGTAGGGTACATACCTCAATAGTTCAAGGAATTTATTGACAAATTCATCTATGATGAGCTGCCCCAGCCAGAGCTCATAGAATTCCTTAGTTTTCCCATCCATGTATTTTTCTGATAGATATTGCTTCCTGAAGTATTTCTCAAACTGTTTCCATGACAAGTCCTTCTCATGGACTCCTTTCACATTCCTAAGGTCTTCCCACCATATGGAGGCCTTTCCATTTAGGTTGAAGATGGCTATTCGAGCCTTCAAGTTTTCAGAGTAGTCATGGACTCTGAAATACTTCTTTAAACCAAGCAGCCAAGATTATGCCTCTTCTCCCTTCTTAATATCTCCATCGAAAGAGGGTGGTTTGGCTTTCTTGAACTCTTCAAGACCATGGGTTTTGGAACGCTTCCACTTCTTTCCTTTCCTGTGAGAATGTGAGCTGACCCTACTACTAGAAGATCATTTAGAGTTGTCAACTTCCTTTCCAGAGGACTCTCCCGATGAGTGTCCCCTACCTCCAGGTTGGACCTTCTTCGCAATACTTCTCCCAGTGGGGTCACTTATGGAGTCATGTTTTCGGGTCTCAGGTGGACTCTGACTTCTCTTCTTGTGTCGTTGGTCCACATGGTTGGTTGCGGGTTCATGTTGCAATTGCCTCTGTATGTCGGATAAGCTCTGTAGCAAGACTGTGTTAATTTCTATTTGTTTCTCTTTCTCCTTTATCAATCTCTCATTGTCATCCTTGAAACTCTGTAACTCGACCCTGAGGCTCCTTACAGTTTCAACCAGATCTAGAGGGGCTTCCACCGCCCTCCTTTCGTCAGATTCTTCATCTCTATTATGGGAGCCATCCCCCACTTCATGACACGTCACCATCCTTTAGTCTTGGATTTTTCCCGTGATTCACTGACTGCTCGAGTGTTGACAAAAAATCTTATTGTCAGCTAACAGTATATCAGTTTATGAACAATACACGGTTCAATTTCCTAAATGCATACACTCAGTAGAAAGTTTCACTCTTTTCTTTAATAACATTTCTTTTTTAACCAGAATTTTAAGAAAGAGGCAAGGTAGGGTGTCACTCCTTTAAAAGTACTCCCAATAGTGTTTTTAAGCAGCTCGTCTGTAAGCCCAAGTAGGTCAAGTGTTGTAACGATGCTCTGATACCAATTTGTAACACACCCACGATGACGAATAAAATTTTTCATTTTTCTTAAAGGACAGAATCTCCATTCATGGTTCCTAATTTGGAAGGTCAGGGAACCAGTCTGACCTCCTAGTCAAGGATCTCTGATTCTGAAGCCAAACAGTTCTCTAAGACCTTGATGGTCTCCTTCTATAGTTAAACACATAACCTTTCAGTTTCTTGGTGTAGGTTCAAGGGCACACACGACCTTCCCGTTTGCCCTGTTGCAAAAATTCAGAGTGTCAGGCATTAGCTCCTTTTGTTTGATAAGCTCCCTCTTGATGTGACGTTGGCGATGACCACACGATTGCGGGCACGACCACAAGCGGTTTGGAGTCAAATTTCTTTTGGGCCCGCAATGCTCTTACAACCTCCACGTGTCTTCTTGACGAAACCACAGTTTGAATTGCAGTCTGCCCTCAATATCTTAAACTCCTTGCAACTCTTGTCTCCGCAATGCCACAGGATCGTCGATCTCACGATCTTGAGGATAATGACTAAATCGACGATTAAGATTTGTGCTTCTAAAAAGCGCTTATCTCTTTTGAGCTTGGTTCTTAGGAAATTCTGAATTCCCACATACTCTTGCGTTAATTTTCTTGCGTCAAATCGATGGTCAATGACCTTCCTTGATCCAATGGTCCAACTCACATCGCAACTTCGAGTTTCAGAAGTTTAGTCACACCAACGTAAAAATCTCCCGACGTGCAAATCCTCGATCTTGCCAATCCGACAATCAAGGAGGGTCCCGATAGATCCTTAGATCTACGGTCCAGAGCATGTTGTAACTTCGGGTTTCAGGAGTTTAGTCGCGCCAACATGCGAATCTCCTGATGGGAGAATCCCCAATCTCTCCAATCCGATAGTCAAGGAGGGTCCCGATAGATCCTTAGATCTGCGGTCCAAATCACGTCGCAACTTCGGGTTTCGGGAGTTTAGTCACGCCAACATGCAAATCTCCCAATGTGTGAATCCCCAATCTCGCCAATTTTACGGTCAAGGAGGGTCTCGATAGATCCTTAGATCTACGGTCTAGATCATGTCGCAATTTCAGGTTTTGGGAGTTTAGTCACGCCAAAGTGCGAATCTCCCGATGTGTGATCTCGTGAAGACTGAAGGAGTCGAGGCGTTAACGCCTGCACCCCTTCTTCAAATCTAACGGTCACGACAGACCCTGGGTCCTCCCGAATGGATCTCATTCGTTCATCTTCTAAACAAAAGGATATTCCCTTTCGATACTTGAACCTCACTATTCTTCCTGAGCTTGGTTGGCTCTAAAAGGCTTAAGAGTTTTGCACTCTTTCTCTTGAACGTAACGCTTGGAAGCATTCTTCCCCGCACTCCTTACGTCCATTCCTCAACTTTAGGACTTAAGATGGTCTCGGTCTCTGCCCACCTTGCAGAGACTCGGTGCATACATGCACTACCCCTCCTGAGCTTGTTGGACTTCGTTCTCGCAGTGATTGCGGGGTTCAACCTCCACAATCAGGAAATACTCACGTGACTCTAAGAAGGTGACAGAATTCTCTGGGAAAGTGCTTCCGAGGAGTTAAAATAGCGCATAAGGAAATCAAGCAGATATGAAAGTTCTCAAGGAAGAACGCAGACTTCTAACTTAATCATTTAGTACATAAATCATTTTAGGCATATAAATACAAGCATGCATTCATTTTTTCCAATTCAAAGCATAAGGCATAAAAAAACTTATTAGAACTATATAGCGTGATGCAACTGCTGAAAGGGGTGCTCATTTCCACCCAACCATAGGCTTAGTCACTCCCAATGGATTTATCACTGGTCACCCTCGAGCTTAGGCCACAGTGCTTTGAGATTCAATCTCTCACTTCCAGCTCAATGAAAGTTAGGGACGAAGGTTACTCTCCTTCTCCCTATACAGGAATAAACGAGGATGAAGGTTACTCTCCTTCTCCTAACTCAGTCTCCCTTCCCTACGATCATAACTCACTTTTCACTTTCAATCTTTCCTCATACCTCAAGAGTTTCCCCTCCCGTCTCTACATTCTTCGCTGGTCCTCCCTCTGCCCACACCACGCTTCCTTTCTTGCCTTCCTCAGTAAGATTTCATGTGGCTAGAATCCCTAGTCCATGGTCAGGTCCGAAAGCCTTACAGATGGGCGGTCTGCCCCATCCCCTCATTAATTATTGAGGAGGTCTTCCCACCTACCAGCCTGACTATAATTCATTTCGGGTCAGAGGGTTGTTCTAATCTTGAGCAATTAAAACCAGCATAGTACTGGTTCGGTGGAGGTTAACGCAACCCTTCCGGGTCCCCTCCACCACCTTTTCATTAGCAATCGAGGTCTCTCTTAACACATCTCCTTCTCAGTAGTCATGCGACACGTTTCCATTATATATTAAAATAACAAGATTTACATTCATCGACCTCTATATAAAGGTCCACCAAATCAAACATTCACACTTTGAGTTTGCCATAGTTCTTGGCTAATACAGTTATATTTACAAACTGGGGGAAACAGGGTGTTACATCCAGGAACTATTTCAAGATTTTTTTTATTTAAAGGGGGAGGATCTACACAAGGCGATTGAGGAATCCAGATGCAAAGGATTTATACCCAACGCTCTCAATGCTACTTTCTTTGCAATTATCCCCAAAGTAAGAAAGCCAAACTCTTTTCATGACTTTAGACCTATTGCCCTCTGTAACTTTGTATATGAAGTAATTTCTAAAATCATTGCATCAAGGATGAAAGATAAATTGGTATCTTGTATCTCCTTTGAACAATTTGGTTTCCTTAAAGACCGATTAATCTTTGATGTTGTGGGGATAGCACAAGAGTGTTTGCACACTGCTAAATCCAAGAAGATGAGTTCAATTATACTTATCTGGACCTAAAAAAAGCATATGATAAAGTAAGCTGGCAATTTCTACGAATGTTATTTATCCAAATTGGGTTAAAATGGGAGGTGTCCCAATGGATCATGGCTTGTGTAAACATTGTAAACATGGCAGTCTTAATAAATGGATCCCCTTTAGATTTCTTTAAGAGTTATTGAGGGCTACGTCAGGGATGCCCACTCTCCCCCCTTTTATTTCTATTGGTTGTGGAATGCTTAAGTAGATGTTTGAAGAAGGCAATGGAAGAAGGGAATTTTCATGGACTCAAAGTTGCTTCTGAGGCTATAATCTCACATCTGTTCTTTGTTGATGATGTTCTAATTTTAGGAATTGGCAAATTTGAAGACTGGATGGAGTTTAAATCTATTTTATCAAGTTTTTGTCTTGCCTCTGGTATGGATGTTAACTGTCAAAAATCATGCTTTCTTGCACAAAATAATGATCCTATCCCGGAACAAAGGATACAAGCTGCTTACAATATACCTTTTATTAGCATGGATAAAGGTATGAAATATTTGGGTTTTTTATCTAAAACCCAACAACTACAAAGTGGTGGATTGGAATTAGATGATACAAAAAGTTGAGAAGAGAATCAATAACTGGACTTTCTGTTGGCTATCTTTAGGATACAGACTGGCTTTAGCAAAATCTGTACTTCAAAGTCTCTCTGTATACTGGATTAGCTTAGCCAAGATTCCTTCAACAATACTACATAAGATACAACAGATTATTGCAAATTTTATTTGGAGAGGAGCATAAAAAACTACAGGATTTCACCTTTCAAAGTGACAAAACGTCGCTAGACCAAAGGAATTTGGAGGATGGGGTATACAAAATATTTTATGGTTTGCATAATCATTGGTAGCCAAATCTTGTTGGAGAGTTCTTTTCGGCAAAGGACTGTGGAGTGAGCTCCTTAAAAAAAATATTTAAAAGGAATAGACCTGACTTCTTGGCTGCGTAAAGCCGACTGTAAGTATCTGATAGCCTCAAACATCTAGAAATTTTTTATGGCTTCTTTGCATATTATAAAACGATGGATGGCCTAGCTGATTGGGTATGGTAAACAAGTCATACTTGGGATGGATCCGTTTATAGGAGATAATGCTTCTTTCTGGCTCTCGGGCCCCTTAATTCAACAATCAACATATCTACACTTCAGCACAGGTGGCCACAACAAATGATGTTGGTAATAATCAGAGTTGGATTGAGGCTATCCACCTCGGTTTGACAGGGGAGATGGCTACAGAATGGAACAACTTCCTTTTAGTGTTGAAAAGCAGTGGAATCTATCTCAACAATACAAATGATAAGATAGTCTGGTCTTGGAACAAGGCAATGGGCACTGTAACAACCAATCTAGCATACCAATCCATTACTTTCTCTAATACTATAGAAGATATCAGATGGTGGTATAAGTCTATTTGGAAAGCAAAAATACCAGTTAAAATTATTTGTTTCATGTGGCTTTGTCTGAAGGATTGTATTCTTACTGGAGTAAATTATAGGAATAAGGGAGGCATTGGTCCTTTGGTATGTAGTCTTTTCCTAAGAGATGAAGAGACAACTTCACATATTTTTTTGCACGATGAAACTACTCAATACATATGGAAAGAGATCTTATTTTTCCTCAAAATACCAGATGCTTGGAGTTGTTCCTCTTTAGAAAGTAATATGCTTCAATGGTTCACACAATATCAAAAGTTGAAACATATTCCTTTTATTGTAATCTGGGGCATATGGAAGTACATGAATAAATTATTTTTTGAAAACTGGCACATGCATGATTCTAGGATAGTCACAAAAATCCTTCTCTCGATCAAAGAACTCAATGGGGCATGTGAAGATGACATATTTGATTACATATTAAATCCAATATACTTTGATGACAATCCAATAGGATTCTTTGATGGTGCAACTGTTGATGATCGTTGTGGCATAGGAATCTTTTTCAAAATCAATTCAGAACACCTTTTCAAAGCACACTTTGTAGGCGGACAAGGAAATAATATGAAAGCAGAAATCTCGGGGCTACGGGGCCTCTTACACTTGGCATCTAGATTGTCCATAAAAAAGATGATGGTAGCTGGAGACTCCAAGGTGGCCATTGACTGGATAAATGACAATTCAAATCTGAACATGTTATATTTGAACAACTGGAAAGAACAAATCATAATTCTAAACGCAAATTTTGATGGAATCAAATTTATACATGTACACAGGGCGTTCAACACTGTAGTAGACACGCTCTCAAAGAAGACACTGGATTATCCTATGAGAAGACTTTATTTTGAAGAATCTCTAAATGGAGATGTTGTTAATGAAGATATATATCTTCTATTTTAAAGACAGAGCAAGAAAACAACATTCTAGATGAAAATTTCTTTTTTGATAAGACAAGAATATTATATTTTGTAATTAGTGTGAAGCTACTAGACTGAAGGCAACATCAACATTTTTTGAATAGTTTATTTTCTATATAAACTATCAAGAATTTGTTATATTTTCCAAGATCATCAACGTTTTTTATCTATATGTAATCGAAAGGTTCACTTGATTCTTAATAGAATAACAATGAAACTATTTTTGTTTGCGTGAAAAAAAAAAGAATTCTCATTTCTTATAATTTGTGGGCAATAGATATACTAGATATGATCCATCTTAACATCATTTCTTATAATTTGTGGGCAATAGATATACTAGATATGATCCATCTTAACAACACGTATTTTTTCGCCTACTTGTGATTTAAAATTACACTTACACTAGTTAAGGTTTGCATCAACAAATTAAATACGATGCTAAATTAGATGGAACCATGCTATCACTACCCTAAACACCCTATCTCATGCAAAATTTAAAGCAAATTTGACCTAAATTGCTTCATATGTTGTCATCGTTCTTAGGCCTTTATATTCAGAAATACAATTTAAAGAACAAAAAATAGCGATTTTGTCCAAATTTACATAATAAGATTCCAACAAAAAAAACAAAAAATAGAACATTTATCCAACACTATTCATAAACTTGCTATGCTAGTCAACAATACGATGGTCAAAAATAAATATTGTATCTATGCTGCCACTCAAAATGTATAAAAAAGTTGATCAACCATAAAAATTTATGTATACAAAAGTTGGTCAATCATAAAACTTTATGGGAGAATAAGACAAAGGTTGTGGAAAAAAGTTGTAAAAATTCTATTTATTTATTGTTTTATATTTTGCACTAGGTAGGCTATGGGAAATAATGTTTGAAACGTAACCATTTCATTTGAAAGTCAAGATATTTGACAACTCTGATAAAGATTAAAAAACTGACGACTTATATATAATATGTAGTATGTACAAAGCCGTGCTATGGTCTGGACTTGAAGATCAGTTTACATTAACTTTTAAACCTACCCCACCAAAACCAACTCCCATCTTCCTCTTCCTAGTTCAAGGTTTCTGTATTTGAAAAGTCGCCTGCGTTTTCAGAGCAATTTCATCGATTTTGCAACCCTAGTCAATCTGATGATTTTCCTTCCGGATCCAGCCATGTTTGTTGTGTCTCAGCGATCTAATTCCAGAATGTTATAGCGCCCTGCATCCCATATTCACCACAATCCCTGACAGAGCCTGCCTGGTCGCACACCATGAGAAACTTCGAGAAGTATAATTGTTTATACTTTGCTAATTCTAGCAGACAAGCCACTGTTGTATTTCATTTGATCGGTTTACTATTCATTACATGTTTTCCTTCGGTTACATCACAGGTTAGCAGATATACATGCAGTAATGCCACTACTTACGCCCATGGAAGCACATTTTCGAGCAATTTGAATCGGGTAATGGGTGATCTAGTGAAGAATGCACCTCAAACAGGGTTCAACACTTCTTCCCATGGCCGAACTCCCAACGGAGTCTATGGCCTGCTACAGTGCATAGGTAGCATATCTCAACAAGAGTGCTTAAGCTGTTCACAGGAAGCAAACCAAAGCGTTCGACAACTTTGCGGTAACGGCATAGGTGGTCGAGTATGGCTGGATAACTGCTTCCTGCGATACGACAACTCTAGCTTCTTTTCAATGCTAGACACCAATGGGGGTTATCTGTTGAACGTAATTAATATTAGTACTAGTAGTCAAAATAATTTTAGTACCACTACTTCAAATCTCCTTTCTAACCTGTCTGATGAGGCTTCCAATTCTGCAAACAAGGGATTCGCTCAAGGGTCAGCTGCATATTCTTCTATTGGCACCGTTTATGGTCTAGTTCAGTGTTGGAGAGATATATCCATTCAGGACTGCGGATCTTGTTTACAATATGCAATGAATAACCTCTACGGATGTTGTTCTGTGAAGCAAGGAGCTCAAGCACTGCTGGGTAGCTGCAGGGTCCGATATGAAATAACCCCCTTTTTTAACACTAGTTTTAGTCCACCTGTATCCCCCACCTCCTCCGGGGCAAACCCTCCCACAGTAGCTGCCCAGGCTCCTCTGGGGAATGGCACTTCACCCACAACGTCAAGTAATCTCTCGCTGTTGCATTTAGTTTTATGATTTGCCCCTTTCTAGATTACACAATTTGATTGTAGTTTCAAATTCTGTAAATAACAATACAATGTATTCCACGATCTTATTCTACAGAAGATTCCTCTTCAAAAACATTACCCATAGCATTGGGGATTGTGGGAGGCGTAGTTCTAGCGTTATTGGTCTGTTTGTTTGCCATGCGGAGGAAACTGAAATCTGCCATCTCAGAGAGGCGASTAACCCGTGCGCAGAATGAAGGTAGAATCTGCAGTTTTGGTCTCTGTTTCGCACATCCAAACTTATGTTATCTAATGAAATTGGATTGTTATTTACCTTTTCTTTCTTTCCCTACACAGAAACAGATGAAACTGATCCAGAATCGACGCTACTGAAGCAGGATCAAATTCTTTTCACCTTACAAGCTCTCATAGAAGCAACGGATAATTTTAATGAAAACAATAAGCTTGGAGAGGGAGGGTTTGGCCCTGTATACAAGGTATGTATGTAGCTATTATAAAYTTAACCCATGAAATTGCATGACTTGACATCATCTTTCAGAGAGATGAAGACGAAAACGGGTTTTTCTATGGGTTGTTAATGGGACTGATTCTTTCAGGGAATGACCAAAGACGGAACAGAAATAGCAGTGAAGAAGTTGTCTGTAAGATCTGGACAGGGCAAACGAGAGTTTATGAATGAAGTGAAGCTTGTGGCCAATATTCAACACCGAAATCTGGTAAAGCTGCTTGGGTGTTGTGCCGAGGGACCAGAAAGGTTGCTTGTTTACGAGTATTTGCCAAACAAGAGTCTTGACACCTTCCTGTTTGGTATGTCATCTTGGATTTTTTTCTTGGTTGAGGGAAAGATGATAAATCTTTCATAACAAGATTGATTATATAAAAGTTTTTACATTTGCTGTTTTTGAAATAMAAATACAGATCGAGAAAAGAAGATACATCTTGATTGGCATAAGCGCTTTAACATCATAATGGGAATAGCTCGTGGTCTCCTTTATCTTCACGAGGATTCACAGTTGAGAATCATTCATAGAGACATTAAAGCAAATAACATTTTGCTTGATGAGAGACTGAATCCCAAGATAGCAGACTTTGGGTTAGCAAGACTCTTTCCTGAAGACGAGACTCATATCCACACAAGAGTTGCAGGGACATAGTAAGAATATTTCCCTCCACCCTTTCCTACTTCAATTGATGAACAGTTTACATTTATGCAATCTTCTGATTTAGCCACATTAAACATCCCACTCATTTGAAGAAATTTCGTTGGAGTGTGTAGCGGTTACATGGCTCCAGAGTATGCAATGCAGGGGCAACTATCCGTAAAAGTTGATGTCTATAGTTTTGGAGTGCTAGTGCTTGAGATTATGAGTGGAAGGAAGAGCAGTGATATAAATTATCCGGATGAAATGCAAAGCCTATTACAATGGGTAAGACTTCTATTCAAGAATGCCTTTTTCTATGAGCAACAGTGGTTTGAGATAATGGAGATGTTAAGTGATTATGCATTTACCTTGGATGTGTGGTACAGGCATGGACATTATACAAGCGAGGGTGTCTTCTGAATATGATTGATTCGACATTAACAGAAACATGTAGACAGGAACAAGCCTTAAGATGCATTCACGTTGCCCTTCTATGCACGCAAGAAGATGCAGGCCTCCGTCCAATTATCTCAAATGTTATATTGATGATCTCCAGCGCTTCCGTGACATTAGCAAATCCAACAAAGCCCGCATTTGTGAAAAGTAGTGAGAGCAGCTATGGGAATCAACACTCACGGTCGTCTGCCACAGCATCATCTGTGTCGTCTGTCTCTACACAGAGTCATTTGGTTGCTTCCATAAATGATGTCACCATTAGTGAATTGGACGCTAGGTAGGCAGGAAATCTTTATGGTTTATTGTAAATAAGGTGGGGTCAAGACGATATCAGTGTTTTGATGGATGTGAAAAAGTCACCTCAACATTTCTGGTTTCTGCACATATTTCCTGTTGAAATATGTTATTTGTACTTGTTTTGAAATATGTCACTTGTACTTGTTTTGATGGATGTGACAACATTTCTGTTTTCTGCACATATTTCCTGTTGAAATTTGTAACTTGGACTTGTCTAGGAAATATTTAACTTGTACTTGTCTTAATAATGTGTGAGGAAATTATGTTTAATAATGAATTTTGTTATTAAGTTTAGGTAGAATCTCTCCTCATAGATGGAAAGTAACAGGGAACCTCTAGCTAATAATACAATAACACATCTGCTATCACATTTCTTTCAGAATTCTATGGGGACAGAGTGAGCAGATAGGGCAGTGAAAGTCATGGAAGTGCCAAATTGAAATAGGTGATAGAGTCTACAGTCTATTTTCAAAAGGGATGGAGGCTGGTTTATCTACTGAATTATAATCGGCTAAGAGAGCTTTCAATTTGCTCTCCTAGTCAATCTCTAAGGTTAGTTTGACTTGATTATTTTGGTTAGATATTTAGTTGTTTAGTTGTGAGAGAGGTTTTCTCTAACTAAGAGTTTTAGTCTTAGTTTGATGTAATATTCTCATCCTCCTCTTCTATATTTAAAATAAATTAAATGTAATAACAATTTATGAATTCTATATAATGGAGTAACAACTTATTATTGTAAATACTAAATTATTCAATATAGTTTGTGTGACTGGTAATATGTCTACTAATTTTTAATTTGATAAGAGAACTGGTCTGTGCTTAGCTCCCTCACGAGAAAGCCCAGGAATGAATATGAGATGAACATTTGAGATGTAATCCTCGAGTAGAGCCCCGTTCTTGGAATTGGTGGCCAACCGTGGCCATCCGTTGCTATTAAGTGAGCCCCGTTCTTGGAATTGGTGTCCAAGGTTTGGTGTTCCCTGCAAATTGAGGGTGTCTCACAGTATTTGCTGCGTTGGAAGACCATGGATGTGGAAGAAAGAGTATCCATGTTGCTACTACGTGTAAAAGTGAAGGACTGCACAATAGGGATCTGTGTGAAGAAGGTTGCTGCCCTCGCACTGTTGTTAGTTTGCTTGCAGTAGTAACTAAAGGTGAAATCGCTGCCTGGGAGGAAGAAAGACCTGATAAGTAACCTTTGTTCATAGGGAGGTCGTCATGGTGCCGAATGCAGTTGCCCTGGTCTATCTATTCTTGGGAGCATTGTTGTAATGATTGATATTGCAGTGTTACTGTATAAGTTTTGTCTTTGTAGACAGATTAATCCGAAATCGCATTGTTTGAGCAAATCACCTATTGTTGAAGTGTAAATCTGTTATCCTAGGAGGAGGCTATACTGAATTGAAGAAGAAAAAAGACAAATCACCGAAATAGAAGTGAAGGTCGAGGCAGAGGTGGTGAAAATATAGGAGGTAGCCCGCAGGTGGGTTCTTCGTTCAAGGAGGAGAGCAACTTTGTTTCCGATTTGATAGAATCCGAGAAAAAGGCTTTGTAGGAGCTGAAGGTTCGAATCGAGAAGCAACCAGGTGAAAGCCAGTGTAGCCCAAAAATAGTCAAGTGGATGGAAACCAATATGAAGTGTGTCGTGTATTGAATGAGAAAAGCACTCTGCAGATTCATAACATTTGAGAAAGTTTGAGATTTGTCCTTGATATTGCAAGGGGAATAAATTATTTACATGAGAATAAGCCAGAACTCATTATCCATCATGATCTCAAACCTCCAAATATTTTCAGCGTAGTTGTTGAGACATGTTGAACGGTGACAACAATTATCCAGCATTTGAGGATAAGGTGGTTTCCTATAATCTCTCCTGCAGATCCTCAGATAGTTCACAAAACGGGTTATTGTTGAAAAAATTAGTCCATATAGGAATTTGGTTGTTAATGTAATTAATAATTCAGATTGATGTAACTATGGAGGCTGTAATATAACAGGTGGTTAACTTCTTGTTGGTGAAAGCAGAAAGGTTTAGGGCTTGTAAAACTAAAAGTGGTATAAAGGTTTAAGTAATTTTTTTATCATATTAAGTAAATGTTAAAAAGTAAACAGGTTAAGGAAGCTTTTAAAAATGCTAGAAAACTATGAACATGAGATTTGGAAGGACATATGCTAGCATATTCAATTGATAACCATACTGTTAGAATATGTAATTCATACTTGTTGTATTATTGGGTTAATGACCTGTTGAGGAGGTAGTTATACTTAGATGACCTGAGAGAATAGGTCAAGGAGGTTGTTAGATAGTTGGTTGTGAGAAAGATTCTCTCCAACCAAGTCTCCTAGTTTGGTGTGTGGTTGAGATATTTTCTCAACCTCTATTGCTATTATTAGAATAAGTTAGATCTGATAAAGCTCTATATAATGATCCAATGTATTGTATAATGTATTTAGTAATCTAATAGAAATATGTAATCATGTCTATCTCATTTGTTAATTTGGTATCAGAGCTTCACGGCTGGGCGTGACTTCCTCACGGGAGTGCCTAGGCACATGTGGAGAGTAGATGAGTGTGTTTGACGTATTGAAGCTCGCAGCTGAAGTAAGGAGAATTTGTTCAAGCATCGATCACTGCAATGATCGATGATCCAAGTTGTTTGTTCCTTCACTCCCTGCTGCTGCATTCACGACCTGAGTGCTGTCCCTTTTAGAGATCTCCTGTGTGTTGTCAAGTGTGTTTGAGATCGTTGTGGTTCAGTCTACGTGTTTGAGATCATTGTGGTTCACTCATATGTCTGAGCTAGTAACGCTTGGTTCGTGTGCAGCTGCGTTGCTATGTGTGCTGCGAGCATTGTGATCGTTGTTCGCGGCGTGTCGTCTAGAGTGTGGAGCTTCCAATTTTGATCCTGCCACGTCCACCGTGGAAGTCTGCGGAAGAGATAATTTGTTGTGTGTTGAGTAGCGGATGTACGGATCTACGTGCACTGAAGACAGTTGCCTAATGTTGTTTGTGTGCCATTTCAGAGGAGTGGCCAGCCGAAGAGGGAGAGACTCAAAGATGTGTGCCGTCGAGGAGGAATTGTTGTGTGTTGACTGAGTTTTAAGTTGCCATGTATGTGAAGCCATGCAATATCTAAGCAAATTTGAACCCTGGTTGTTGACGTGTGACGTAGAGCCGTTTTGCACAATTTTTAAAGTGTGCAAGTGTTTTCTTCTCTCATCGTGGAACCGTTCAAGAGATGAATGCTGCATAATCATTGGAGTGTTGTCTAATTCAATTCATAATCACTGGAATTTTCCATTGCTGCTGGAGATAGCGCTGAGACTGCTATCTGGAGAGACTACGTGCTGCTATTCTCAGGAGCTGTGTGAATGTGGTTGTAGAATCTGTATTGATGCGTGTTGTTCGTTGTGTGTGAGGGTGCGAACTGAAGTTGATGTCCCCTATTATATTGTTGATGTCCCCTGTTATATTGAAGAGAAACCCGCCGCTCCTGTCATGCACAGTGAGACTGTTTATTGTTGTAAGATCCGCGATTGCATATTGATCTGTAAGAGAGTTGTGCCGAGGAGCCCGAGGAAGTGAAGCTTCAGCCCACTTTTCTCTTGTATTATTTTTGCGTATGAAGGAAACCCCTCACAAATTGTAAGAGCTCCACGATCATTGAAACTGCCTACTCTTTATTCGCTGCAAGGAAGAAGGAGGTCGCTTGCAAAGCACGGGCGCTGTCGTGGACCTAGGTATTGGCTGCCATCCATATACATCGAAATATATGGAGGATTCGTGTTGTAGCTGCATCGAAATTTGTGGAGGTTATTCTCGCTACAGTGGTATATGATGAGCTGCCATCCATCTTTGAGCTTTGGTGATTATCTGAAGCAGGACGCCACCATCCATCGTCGTTGTCATCCATCTGAAGGAGATTCACTGCCAAAACGAAGTTGATCATGCAATCGACTAGGAGGAATCAGATCGCTGCCATTTGCTGAAGGAGGACCCTGCCAGGGCACTATCATTTTCTCTAAATTCTGGAGAGTACCTCATCTTTGTTGCGTAGAAGAGCTGTGTGTTGAAAACATGAATAAGCCACTCAATAAGTTAGTGGATTGCTTGCTGAGAGAGGCCATCGCTTTAATGAGTTCCAAGCTCCACGATCTTTGTAATTGTTTACTCCTGTGAAATCTCCATTGGAGAGAGGATCCAACTTGGAAGAATTGCCCATGCGCCAAAGATCACAGCCTTAAGTCGAGTTGTGAGAGTTAAAATCCATGAGAGCATAGATGCACAGGAATAACACACAATAATTCAATATATTGCACACACACATACGTACATATATAGTTGGATACAGATTCAA
>ML791403.1:0-36160 GCA_009831015.1 Picea engelmannii
CGTGGGCTGCAGCTCAGATCAGCAGCGGAAACGTCATGGAGGTGCTCGACAAAAAATTATTGAACGATGCAGACGCGGAACAAGTAAAGAGGGCTGCCAGATTGGTTGGATGGTGCATCCAGGACGACGAAGACGCAAGGCCGACGATGAGTAAAGTGGTGCAGATATTGGAGGGAATTATAGACGTACCGCCTTTGCCCCCAGTTCCCCCCTCTCTCCAGACCTGTGGCGACAGTCTAGTCGTTTTCTTCTGGGACAAAGATGCTTCTGCACAGGCAGGCAACGACACTGGTAATCCCTCCACTCCGCTGTAGAATCTCACGCAATATCGTCTTTGTTACTTATATTTTCATCTAAATGTTTTTCCCGAATTATCGAAGTCGAAAGTATGATAGAATCATCCCACCATCCAACCCGAAGAAACTTTGTTTGTAAAATTGAAAGCTTGAATTTCACTCTATATTTATAAAAGTTTTTTATTTTTTATTTTTATTTTTTAAATGTTTTTAAATGATTAATAAAGTTTTACATTAAGAATATGGGATTGAATGTATCTAATGGTTAATAACATGTGTTTCCTCTAATAATTAAGAACATGGGTTTCTCCTTAATAAATCATAAGTTCAAATCTAGAGAGATTAAGATATGTATGCCTTTATAAACTTTAGCACTCAAATTAGATTAGAAAAATTAAAACAAATACACTCTTACCTACTACAATGTTTATACAAGACATGATTTTTAAATGGTTGTCATTCTTAAATGTTAAATTGTGATTATTGGCAAGTATTTTTAGCTCATTCCAATTCCCTATTCATAGCACAAAACTTGATCTTAGATGCTTAATTGTGATTATTGGCGAGTATTTTTAGCTCATACCAATTCCTTATTTATCATGGATCTACAACGTGCTAATCTTTAACACATAAATTCATAAACACAATAGAAGCTCAAAATTACACATAAATTGTTCAACAACCAAACTACTTGATGTAGATATTAATTCTCGACCCACTGAGTGCGGTTATAGAGTATAATACTGTGATGCGCCTTGGCTCAAACAACATCTTCTGCTGATTTCACAGACACGGAGCTTGTGCTCAGACTTCTTCGACTCCTTAGCTGCTGTTGTTGTTGTTTTCTTCAAGACTATGCTCTTTCTACCTCTCTGGATGTGTATATCTCTCGACTAACTAAAGACTCAGACTTATATGGAATATGACTGCGACTTCCTGTAGAAGTAAAACCGACTCAACATTAAACACGAGCATTAATCCCACTGACTCTCAACTACTTAACTGAATTCGAGAAAGATAAAGATCGGCTCCATTAATTAACTCCCCTTCTCGTTGATTGATAAAACTAAGATTGCGTAAATGTGTGATTTTGAATTTGCAAACTGACTGACAGTTTGACTAATTGACAGTCCAACTGGCTGATTGATTGAAAAATCGACAGAGACGTGAAGAGCTCAAAAATTTACATAAAAAATTGAATTTATATTTTACTGTCACTCATTTGTTACTGCGTAGACTCCTAGACTACTGTGCAGATGTTGAAATGCATCTCTTGCTAAAGCTTTTGTGAAAATATCCGTGACTTGTTCTTTTGACCCGCAAAACTCTAAACAAACATCTTTGTTATTCACTAATTCTCTGATAAAATGATACCTTGTTTGATAACACGATGACTAAATTGTTGTCACAAAATACTGTTGTTGGTTCATGTTGTTCCTGCAACAAATCTTTCAACATTCTTCTCATCCAAATTGCTTGACAAGTTGTGCTTGTTGTTGCGACGCACTCTACTTCTGCTGTCGCAAAATATGGTGTCGAAGCAGGGCAGCTCATTGATTTATAATGGTGAGTAAAAATAGCATGAGAGAGCAACTCCCACCGATTCTGTCTTGTTTACTCCTCCTCCTTGTGCCGGAGCTTCAGATAAAGCCCGGCGATGCGACAGACACAACCTCTGATATCATAGTGTTAGGTGCCTCTCTCACTGGTAATCAGACCAAGATTTCTAATGGCGGTATCTTCAAATTGGGATTTTTCAATCTCAACAACAATAACGTTCAGAAATGGTATCTGGGTATTTGGTATGCCAAGGTTTCATAGCAGACAATCGCTTGGGTGGCCAACGTGGATCAGCCGCTGCAGAACGCGTCCGGCGTTCTTAATCTCACAGAGGACGGGAATCTCCTTCTGTCTTATGGGAGATCCACCGTCTGGTCCTCCAAGCGAAACAGAAAGAAGCCTTCTTTGGCTGTGATAATGGATTCTGGTAACTTGGTCGTGCTGAGTGCCGAGAATACCTCTGAAATTATTTGGCAAAGCTTCGACCATCCGGGAAATACATGGTTGCCAGGGATGACGATTAGTAACAACCAACAACTGTCGTCGTGGAGGAGCCCTTGGGATCCTAGTCCTGGACCCTTCGCCGTTCGGATGGACCCAAAGGGAGCCGACCAGTTCATGCTGATGTGGAAGAATCACATATACTGGGCGTCTGGTGTTTGGAACGGCAAATATTTCAGCGGGGAAGGCGACGCAGCATTTGTGTCTCATTTCGGGTACGATGTTAGCTATTTCAGTAACGGTTCGTACAAATATTTCAATATTTCTCTACTACCTGGATTCACACTTGTGTCACGTATGGTTATCGATAAATCTGGACAATTTCGAGTGTACTTTATGCTGGAAGATAAAGAATGGAGCATGGTCTGGCAACGACCCCCCGCTCAATGCTTGGTTTATGCCATATGAGGGCCTTATGGATCGTGCAACAACAACAATGTTCAGTCCTGTAATTGCGTGCCCGACTTTGTACCCAAAAACAACCAAGAATGGGAATCTCAGCAGTGGTCAAGTGGTTGTGTTCGGAAGACGCCGTTACGATGCAGCCATGCCAGAAACTGGACCACCACTGACGGGTTTGTAGAATTGAGTGGCACATCTATACCCCCTCAAGGGGTTCAATACAAAGGGCAAGGGCAGTGCCAGGCAACCTGTCTCAGCAATTGCTCGTGCACCGCATATGCCTTCGTTAACGGCACTTCGCAGACCTGTTTAATGTGGTTTGGTGAATTACTAAATCTGTACGATACCTCTAACGACGTCTCTCTGTTTTTGCGGTTAGACGCCGCTGATGTGCCTCATTCCTCTAATTCCAACAAGAAGGCGACTCTTGCCGGCGTGGTGGGCGGTGTTGTGGGCGGACTGGTTGCTATTCTGGCCTTTCTGTTGTTGTTGTTTCTCTGGTGTTGCAAGCGCCCGGTCTTGTCTGCAACAGAATACGTGCCCGCTGGGCTTACTGTATTCACTTACAGAGCGCTGCAGAGTTCAACGAAGAATTTTTCTGAGCGTCTGGGAGGCGGGGGTTTCGACTCCGTCTTCAAAGGGACTTTAGCAGATGGCTCTCTTGTGGCAGTTAAGAAGTTGGAGGGTGTGAGCCAAGGAGAGAAGCAATTTTGCACGGAGGTGAGTACTATCGGAGTGGCACAACATGTGAATTTGGTTAGGCTGCGGGGATTTTGCACAGAGGTCTCCCAAAGACTGTTGGTGTACGAATACATGCCTAACGGCTGCCTTAGCTCCTTCCTATTCAAAAAATCCCTGAGAGATGATCAGCTGCATAATTTGTTGGATTGGAAAACGCGCTTCGGCATCGCGGTGGGAACTGCCCGGGGAATTGCTTACCTGCACGAGAATTGCAGGGACTGCATTATTCGCTGCGATATCAAGCTGGAAAACATCCTCTTGGCTTCCAATTTCTGCCCGAAGCTGGCCGATTTCGGGCTGGCGAAGCTCCTGGGCAGAGATTACAGTAAGGTCCTGACGACCATGAGAGGAACCAGAGGGTACTTGGCCCCCGAGTGGCTTTCAGGCCTGCCCATCACTATGAAGGTTGACGTGTACAGCTTTGGCATGACATTGCTCGAAATAATTGCGGGGCGAAGGAACATGGACAAGGTCTCGGAATCCGGCGAGCTGTTCTTTCCCACATGGGTTGCAGCTCAGATCAGCAGCGGAAACGTCATGGAGGTGCTCGATAAAAAATTATTGAACGATGCAGACGCGGAACAAGTAAAGAGGGCTGCCAGATTGGTTGGATGGTGCATCCAGGACGACGAAGACGCAAGGCCGGCGATGAGTAAAGTGGTGCAGATATTGGAGGGAATTATAGATGTACCGCCTTTGCCCCCAGTTCCCCCCTCTCTCCAGACCTGTGGCGACAGTCTAGTCGTTTTCTTCTGGGACAAAGATGCTTCTGCACAGGCAGGCAACGACACTGGTAATCCCTCCACTCCGCTGTAGAATCTCACGCAATATCGTCTTTGTTACTTATATTTTCATCTAAATGTTTTTTCCGAATTATCGAAGTCGAAAGTATGATAGAATCATCCCACCATCCAACCCTAACAAACTTTGGTTATAAAATTGAAAGCTTGAGTTTCACTCGAAGTCGAGTGAAATTGTTGATAAATATGGGAACGAGTTTGACGGATGCACAAGCTTTGGGTGATTCGTGGAAGACCGTTTAAGATTGCTCTTTTCTTTCATAGTTCCTCATATTTTTGTAAAACAACCATGCAAAGTATACTTGTTATACCCATGAAGGTTTCATCCCTCTCCCATCCCATGAGAAAATATCAATCAAATAAATTTGTTCAATATCTTGAGCAAAAGAGTCCGTGGCAACTCTTCCTTATTTTTGGTATATTAAATTATATGGTATATAAAGGTGAATTAATAGGGGAGAAATTCAATTGTTCAGCGATATTTATAAAAAAAAATTATTTTTTAAATGTTTTAAAATGATTAATAAAGTCTTACATTAAAAATATGGGATTGAATGGATATAATGGTTAATAACATATGTTTCCTCTAATAATTAAGAATATGGGTTTCTCCTTAATAAATCATAAGTTCAAATCTAGAGAGATTAAGATATGTATGCCTCTATAGACTTTAGCACTCAAATTATATTAGAAAAATTAAAACAAATACACTCTTATCTACTACAATGCTTATACAAGACATGATTTTAAAATGGTTGTCATTCTTAAATGTTAAATTGTGATTATTGGCAAGTATTTTTAGCTCATTCCAATTCCCTATTCATAGCACAAAACTTGATCTTAAATGCTTAATTGTGATTATTGGCGAGTATTTTTAGCTCATACCAATTCCTTATTTATCATGGATATACAACGTGCAGACTATTATGCGCAATGCAATCTCAAATATTATGCGCCACAAAACTTTGTCACTTAACACTCAGGACTTACTGCGCAATGGGCAACCTACTAGAATTTCTGTGCGTTGTGATAAAATACTTAAAGTAACAACTTCTTCACTATGTGCTAATCTTTAACACATAAATTCATAAACACAACAGAAGCTCAAAATTACACATAAATTAATTAACAACCAAACTACTTGATGTATATATAAATTCTTGAGCCACTGAATGCGGTTATAGAGTACAATACTATGATGCGCCTTGGCTCAAACAACATCTTCTGCTGACTTCACAAACACAGAGCTTGTGCTCAGACTTCTTCGACTCCTTAGCTGTTATTGTTGTTGTTTTCTTCAAGACTATGTTCTTTCTACCTCTCTGGATGTGTATATCTCTCGACTAACTAAAGACTCAGACTTATATGGAATACGACTGTGACTTCCTGTAGAAGTAAAACTGACTCAACATTAAAGACGAGCATTAATCCCACTGACTCTCAACTACATTGAACTCGAGAAAGATAAAGATTGGCTTCATTAATTAACTCCCCTTCTTGTTGACTGATAAAACTAAGATTGCGTAAACGTGTGATTTTGAATTTGCACACTGACTGACAGTTTGACAAATTGACAGTCCGACTGACTGAAAAATTGATGGAGACATGAAGAGCTCACCGACTTTTAATTATTATTTCCAACACTCCCATTTAATTTTAAGTAGGTGGGATTACAAAAAATTTACATCAAAAATTGAATTTATATTTTACCATCACTCATTTGTTACTGCGCAGACTCCTAGACTACTGCGCAGATGTTGAAATGCATCTCTTGCTAAAGCTTTTGTGAAAATATCTGCGACTTGTTCTTTTGACCTGCAAAACTCTAAACAAATCTCTTTGTTATTCACTAATTCTCTGATAAAATGATACCTTGTTTGACAACACGATGATTGAATTGTTGTCACAAAATACTGTTGTTGGTTCATGTTGTTCCTGCAACAAATCCTTCAACATTCTTCTCATCCAAACTGCTTGACAAGTTGTGCTTGTTGTTGCGACGCACTCTGCTTCTGCTGAAGAAAGAGTCATTATGGGTTGCTTCCTTGATGCCCATGATACCATACCTATTCCAAAATGAAATGTGTACCCAGAGGTACTTTTTTTATCGTCTATGTTTCCTCCAAAATCATTGTTAGTGTATCCAATCACTTTAAAATCTTCTAAAGTAGAATATCTAATACCAAAATCTATTGTTCCATTCACATATCTCAGAATTCTCTTTCCTTCCTTCCAATGTGATTCTTTTGGAGTTTCCATGAACTTTGAGAATAGACTCACTCCATACATAATATCAGGTCTTGTCATTGTTAGATGCATAAGACTTCCTACCAGTGTTTTAAACACTGTGGGATCCACCTTGGACCCTTCATATTCCTTGCTTAACTTCAATCCTGTTATGACATGTGTTGGGGCTGCTTTGGAATTTATCATATTGAATATTTTCAAAATTTCATGTGCATATTTAGACTGTGAGATAAATATACCATTTTTGTACTCTTGAACTTCTATTCCCCAAAAATATCTCATAAGCCCTAAATCATTTCAAATTCATATTTCATGACTACTTAAATTCTTCTATGCCAAAATCACCTGTAAATATCAAATCATCTACATATAAGAAAATAATTAACATATTACCTTGTTTATTTTCTTTGATGTACATTGTTGGCTCACTTTCACTTCTCTGAAATCCATTATGTCTGAGATAGGAATCTATCTGACTATACCAAGCTCTGTGAGCTTGCTTTAACCCATACACTTCTTTCTTCAACCTGTACACCTTGTCTTCTTGTCCAGGAACCTCATAGCCTTGTGGTTGTTCCACATACACTTCTTCTTCTAAATGTTAATTCAAAAATGTTGACTTTACATCCATCTGATAAACTGGCCATCTGTTCTGCGCGAAAATGGCTAACACAGTTCTAACTGTGTCCATGCGTGCAACTGGTGCAAATGTTTCATTGAAATCAATTCCAGGTTGTTTTGTAAAACTTCTTGCAACTAACCTTTCCTTGTGCTTTTGCACATTTCCTTCTACCTCTTTCTTGGTTTTATAAAATCTACTTTACACTAATCACATATTTATCTTCAGGTACATCTACCAACTTCCATGTCTGATTGTTCTCTATACATCTGATTTCTTCATCCATGGCTTGTGCCCATACATCATCTTTGACATCTTCTTCAAAAGTTAATGGGTCATCTATCTGTGAAAACAGAGAAAAAACTGAAAATGAATTTGTTGTGTCCTCATTATATATGTCACACAAACTTCTTGTCCTCATTGGTAACAAACTTGTTAAAGTTGCATCTAGAGATGCAGAACTATTCAAATTGCTTGTTGATGTTTGTTGCACTCTAGGTGTAGACTACACACCTATTGTTCTTACTGGAGTATTTTTCTCTATGATTTGCATTGTAGTGTCAGGTGTAGAAGAGACTGTGCATTGTCCTGTGGTTGGTGATAGAACCACTTCATATCCTGTTTCATCATGCTCCATTGCATCAATAATTTTGACTGTCTTTGCTATGCTTCCATCCCATGCTTCATTCTCCACAAAATGAACATCACGACTGATTATGACTTTTCTTGCAACAGGATCATACAACTTGTATCCTTTTGTTTCTTTAGAATACCAAAAAAATATACATTTATGTTCTTTGTTGTCAATCTTATTTCATAGCTCATCTGGAATATGTGGGTATATGACACAACCAAATTTTTTTAAGTGCGCCACATTATGCTTCATTCCTATCTAGGCTTCTTGAGGAACTCTATTCTTTACACTTTTTATCATACATATGTTCATGATGTATAATGTAGTTGCTAATATTTCATCCCAATAATCATTTGATAGATGTTTGGATTCCAACATACTGCGTGCCATCTCCATGATGGTTCTGTTCTTTCTTTCTACAACATCATTATGTTGTGGTGTATATCGCGTGATTAATTGCTTGTAGATGCCATGAACTTTACAAAAGTTTTGAAATTCTCTTGAGATGTATTATCCTCCTCTATCAGTTCTTAGACACTTGTTGTAATAACCACTCTACTTCTTCACAAGTGATTTAAACCACTGAAAACAACTTAGTGCATCTAATTTATGCTTTAAGAAATAAATCCATGTCTTTCTTGAGAAATCATCAATAAATTTCAGAAAATAAGTACTGCCTCCTATAGATGGAGTTTGGATTGGTCCAAAAATGTATGAGTGTATAATTTCCAATGTAGCTTTTGCTTTGTAAGACTTGCCAACTAGAAATGATTCTCTGTGTTTCTTTCCAAAGATCCAGCCTTCACATATCCTTTTTGGTTTTTCAATGAACAGTAATCCTTTTACCATATATTTTGTGTGTATCAAATTCAGAGCTCCAAAGTTCAAATGTACAAATATGAAATGCCATAACCAAGAATCATCATGTACTTCAGATTGGAATGTTGTCTGCATCTCTACACGACTTTATCCTTTCTTGATACTGCACACACTATTTTCTTCATTGGAATTGCACGCACTTTCTGTTGTACATGCAGTATCTAGTTGCACATATTTATCTTTACCAACAGTTAGCGCTATATTTTTCTTCTTGGATGGATTTAATATCAATGGAAAAATCTTGTTACTTTTCATCTGTATTTTTGCAATAAGCTGATTGTTTGGATATCTGTTGACAATCATATAATGATTATCTTCCATGTAGATTTTGTATCCTTTCTGTAACAACTGTCATGTGCTCATCAGATTATGCTTCATACTAGAAACATAATATACATCATGCATAACTTTCTGTTCTCCATGTTTAGTTAAAAATTTTATACTGCCTTTGCCTAAGACAATGACTTGGATATATGTTCCAAGTGTAATCTTGGTTTGGACTCACTCATCCAAATTAGAAAACAATTATATGTTTCCTGTCATGTGGTTACTGCATCTTGAATCTAAATACCACATTTCACATGGAATTTCTTGAGCAACATTGCATTCAACTGGTGATACTATAGGCATTGATTTAGTGCGCGCGCCATAAACATAGGATTGGTTTGGTTATTTGCATTGTTTGACTGATCTTGACATTGCTTGTTCTGATTATACTGTCTCTTCTAGCACTCATATGTATAATGTCCATACTTTTTACAGTAATGGCACTGAATCTTTGATTTTTCAGTTCTCTGACCACTTGACTAACTGGTATTTGGGTTTTGACCTCTTCCATCAGTGTTTCCAGGACTTCTACTGCGTCCACCTTTGACAGAATAGAGTTATCTCTCCCCCTTCTTCTTCCACAAATTATATATGACTACACAAAAAATTCATTCTCTAATGACATACTTGACCTATTCAGTCCATGTTCATGATTAATGAGGGAATCTTGCATTTCATCTAAAATAAAATGGCTTAGGTCTTTTCTCTCTTCCAAAGTCACAACTAAGGCATCAAATTTAGGAGGAAGACTCCTAAGTACCTTCTAAACAACTTTTCTTTCCTCTATGATTTCACCATGAGACTTAATTTGATTTATCAAGCCAATAACACGGGTATAAAAGGAATCTATTGAATATGAATATTTCATTGACATAGTTTCAAAATCTCTTCTAAGGATTTGTAGTTTAGAAGTCTTGACTTTATCCATACCTTGATAATATGTTTGTAATATGTCCCATGCTTCCTTGGCTTGCTTTGCTGATGAAACTCTTGGGAGTATGCTCTCATGCATGGCTTGATATATGTAAAACATCGCCTTTCCATCCTTCTTTCTTTGATCTTTCAAGACATCCTTCTCATCTTGTGTGAGTGCATTATATGTTGTCTGATATGTTGGTTCCACATATCCATTCTCAACTATCTCCCATACATCTTGGCCTTGGAACAATGCCTTCATGGTCAAAGACCATAACTCATCACTTTTCCCTGTAAGAGTGGGAGGTTGCAGATTTGAAGTAGAAGCCATATTTCTCCTTATGACAAAGATGTTTCTCTTGATCAACCAAATCTGATACCATATCTTGGATTTACAACACACAGATTAATATGCACAGCACAATCTCAAATACTGTGCGCCACAAAAATCTGTCACTGAACACTCAGGACTTATTGCACAATGGGAAACCTATTGGAATTTCTGCGCACTGTGATAAAATACTTAAAGTAACAATTTCTTCACTATGTGCTAATATTTAACACATAAATTCATAAACACAACAGAAACTAAAAATTACACATAAATTGATCCACAGCCAAACTATTTGATGTATATATTAAATCTCAACGCATACAATATTGTGATGAGCGTTGACTCAAACAACTTCTTCTGTTGATTTCACATGAACGAAGCTTGTGCTCAAACTTCTTGGAGTCCTCAGTGGTTGTTGTTGTTGTTCTTTTTTTCAAGACTATGTTCTTTCTACCTCTCTGCATGTGTATATTTCTCAACTAACTAAAGACTTGGACTTATATGGAATACGACTGAGACTTCCTTTAAAAGTAAAATTGACTCAACATTAAAGATGACCATTAATCCCACTGACTCTCAACTACTTAACTGAACTCAAGAAAGATAAAGACTGGCTCCATTAATCAACTCCCCTGCTTGCCGAATTAATTTGTAGACTAAACAAATCGAGGGAGACATGAAGAGCTCACCGACTTGTAATTACTATTTCCAACAATTTAGAGCAAAAAACCTAGTAGATTTTCATTGTGTTTCTTTCTTCTATAGCTTAGGTGAGGGATGCAAGTATGAAGATACTAATCGATAATTGATTTTCTATTATTTTTCAAGTGATGAGTAAATTTTTAAGTTGAAAGTTATTTTTTTTCATTTATGAATATATCATTTATATAGAATGTGATTAATTAATGCGATCTAATTCACTCTCATCATTTTTTTTTTATTGATTGTTGCTTCTATAATAAAAAAAAGTTAAAATAATTTTAAAATGTTAATTATAAATAAATATCAAGAAGGAATGTATAAGTAAGTCACAATTTTTTGATGGTTGTTTCTATAATAAAAAAAGTTAAAATAATTTTAAAATGTTAATTATAAATAAATATAAAGAAGGAATGTATAAGTAAATCATAATTTCTTAGTTAAGAGATTAAAATGTAATTTGATGTAGTAGTTGGTTATATATATGAGATTGAGTTTAAATATTATAAAAGAATGTTGGAGGTAGCTTCGGCTATGGTAATAAGGGTTTCTTGTGGATATTACCGAGGTTGGAAACATCTTTTGAGCATAAACTATGACTGAAAACTTGTTTTTAATTGACTAGAAGTGAGTCTACTTAAAATATAAGGAAATACACTAACAACCCAAGACCCAAAGGAATATAGAAGAAATGGAAGTCTTCCCCTTATAAACCACCATAAAATTATTTCAAATGACCATATTTTATTTACAAATGATAATATTAATATATATCAAATTCTTAAAATTATATTAAGAAAAACTATTATATTTGCTAATGCGGAAACACAAATATCATAAGACAATCAATAAATACACACTGCAACCATCATTTCTTCATGACTCATGGGAGGACTTTCTCCTTCTCCTCCTTCGGAATTCATCTTTTTATTGCGAAGTCTCTTTTCAAGATCAGACTTATAACTTAAATTTTTCCATTACCAAGATTGAGTTTGGCTTTTGTAATTACTCACTTGCAAAAGACTTTTCAAACTAACTCTGATTGCTTGACAACTTTGCAATTACATGTGAAATACTTATTTAACCAAATTCACTTGAATGATAAATGAATTTCAAAATAAAGAGCTTAAAATAAACAACAAAAATATAGTCACATACACAAGACTTTGGAAAAATCGAAGTTCACCCAATTTGGGCTACCTCTCCGGGTCCACTTCTAATAGATATTTCTATATTAAATGCTCAAATGCTTGTGTTTTACAATGACCTCTTTACATGTTTCTCAAATGCATAAACATAGTGCACTGTGAGTTCCTGGAGAAAAATGGTGCAATTTTGATATAAGATACTTAAGATTCCGCCAAGGTGACCCCAACATGCTTTACAGTGTAGCCTCACAACTTGGCACCCTTGGGCATACTTTACGAAACTAAAATATCTGCATTAATTGTTTGTTCCCAACCTTGGGGTGCATGCCATTAAATAGGCCACCCCTCTAAACAAAATTTCTTAAATTATGGTTAGCATTAATTACAATTCATTGGTTTATTAACCAAATCCGTAATTGTTGATGGTCTTTAATTACAAATTAGTATGTAGTTATAACTAACTTGAACATGGATGAAATTTGGCTAGTGGAAGTTGTTGAAGTCATAGTAATATTTGGTAGGTGGTGGGTTCTATTCCCACCGATCGCCTTATATGCATTGGCACCTTTTTTTATTTGTTATAATCATATGTTATATTTAGCATATGGTAACAAATGACTATATTAAATATATATATAATATATAACTATGCCAAAACTCCCACAAGCACAATGTTAAGGTTAAGCTCCCTGCGTGATAAGATTTGGGTTGTATGTTATAAACAATGACCAGGGGATGGGGGCTAGCCCTTGGTCCCTCTTCTCCCCATTTGGAACTTTATTACAGTTCAAATAAAATATGTGCCATGTATTGTTTAAGAACCAACGTATGGTGTGTTGGAAACATAGATTTGACAAGAGCTTTAGTGCTCATGGAGGTCATGGGGTCGAACTCCATTGGCTCCATAATATTTTATATAACCTGGACCATATGGGCCAATGGGAGGTTGCCATGTTTGAATCCTTAATATTTTATATAACCTCGACCATATGGACCAATGGGAGGTCACCATGTGGTGGCCTCTCATAGGCTCTTTCCAATGCCACCTGTCAAACAGTTGATGGAGCCACTTGTCATCGCACGCTTGGATCACTTTTCACTGTACTTTTTCCATTCATCTTTCAATTAGGTTCCACATGTCACATATGTAGTGGTGCCACGTGTCACCTCCGTATTTTCCCTGTACTTTGACTTTTGACCAGGTTTGACTGAAACTTTGACCACTGATAACTTTTGCATATGAGCTCCATTTGATGAACCGTTTACGATGCCGGAAAGATGACGAAGAGCTCTACGCATTGATAGAGTTTTAGGAAAAAATTTAAGAACTTGAATTTTGAGCATTTGTGAACCATTCTAGACCTCTGTGGATGTTTTGGATCTTTCTGGACCTCTATGATCATTCTCGGATCCTTCTGGATCACCAAGAGAGGGGACAAACATTGTTGGAGTTCACCAATAATTTTCATACCTTCCGCACCAAGCTAGTTATCAAAGAATCTAAGAAGCATTTGGTCCTAAAATACCATGGGGCTCTACATAGGTACATCGAAACCGAAATGGAGTTTCTGTCCATCTCATCAATGGGAGACGGTTACTGATATGCTATCAAAATCGAGTAGAAGTTCAAGCAGTAGAACAAGCGAGAGTTTGGGTCTACAAATCTAAAATATACAAAGCATGGTTAGGGTGGCCCTAACTCCCAAGCCAAAGGGCAGAGAAAGGATGGCCAGCCCGAGGATAACCAATCCATGCCACCAGCAAAGAAGGGAAATGGGAATTCGAAGAAGGACACTGGAAAATGGTGCAAGTTCCACAAAATCCCTTAGCACAATACTGATGAATGTCGCTCCAAATAGTATTTGTTGGCTGAGACAAAATCCCCAGGGTCAAATGTTGAATCAAGCGTTGATCCAGAGCCATAAAAGGGAAGACATATCATTGACGCAGAACCTAGTGTCACCATCACTACCAAAAAATTCCACCCAGAGAAACTAGAGGAGCTTGAAGAAGGGGAATGGATTTTCCACTCATAGATGTGGGTGAAGGGAACCCCACTCCATTTCATTGTTGAAAATGGTAACTAGAAGAAATTGATCTCAACAGAGGTTGTTAAGAGGTTGAACCTGACAGCGGCGTCGCATCCTCAACCATACACCATTAGTTGGCTCAACCACGGATGCGACATCTGCGTCAACGAACAATGTCGACTACACTACGGAATCAAACCTTTCAAAGATGAGGTATTGTGTGATGTTTCCCCCCTTGAATTTTGTGATATTTTGCTAAGACAACCATATATGTGGAAGCGTCATGTTGTTTATGAATCTAGGCCCTGTAGTGTCATTGTTACTTTGGGAGATCAACTCTACAGGGTACCGGAGGCAGTCCCAAACACTACAGTCTCTTTGATCTCTACGAAGCAGTGCATAAAGGTGGTCTCTTAGACTAGGAGATTTTTCCTCTATATGGTTTGATCAGGAGGTGAACAAAAGGTCACTGCAACTACCAAAACCTCTGCACATGTTCTCTCTGCCCAACAACAACAGGTGGACGAAATAGTAGAGAAGTACAAAGACATATTCACCTCTCCCACTAGGGTGCATGTGCACTGTTAGGTAAAGAAATCCATTGATCTGACACCCAATGCTCCCTGATGCTCCTCTTCCTAATATACCTATATACAGAAGTTCTATTATGGAGAATGAAGAAATCAAATGCCATATCTAAGAGCTATTTTTGAAGGGACACATTAGACCACTTGCTCCTCACCTTGCGACAACCTAATTGTTCTGGTATAGAAGAAGGATGGGACATGGTGAATTTGTGTTGATTATAGAGCCATGAACAATATCACAGTCAAGAACCAATACCCAATTCCCTGGATTGATGATCTTCTCGATCAGCTCAAGGGAGAAAAGTTTTTCAGCAAGATTGATCTAAAGTCAGGTTACCACCAGGTGTTGATTGAGCAAACTGATGTGTGGAAGACAACCTTCAAGTCTAAAGAAGGCCTATTTGAGTGGTTAGTCATTCCTTTCGGCTTGACTAATTCCCCAACCACATTCATGCAGATGATGGAAGATATATTACGACCATTCACAAACTTCTTTGTGGCTGTATATTTGGAAGTCATGCTCATCTTCAACAAAAATTGTGAGGAACATTTGGAGCATATTCAACAGGTATTGGGCACCCTGCGACAACACAAGTTATATTCAAATTTGGAGAAGAGATCCTTTGGCATGTAATGAATCCAATATTTGGGATACATCATGGATGAGTAGGGTGTACATCTGGATCCAACTAATATCCAAGTCATCCGCGATTGGTCAGCCCTGAAGAAAATGACCGAGCTCTGTAGCTTCTTGGGCCTCGCCAAATTTTATCAACGATTTGTGTTGGGGTTCTCTCATATCTCTTGGGCCCTAAGCCAAGTGACCAAAGGAGGCATGAAGGAAAAGTTTATGTGGTTCACACCCCAACATAAAACATTCGAGGATTTGAAATTCTTCCTCTTCTCAGCACCAGTCCTCATGTTGTCAGACCTGCAACAACCATTTGAGATTGAGACATATGATTCATATTATGCTATCAGTGTAGTCCTCAATCAACAGGGGAATCCAAGAGCCTATCACAGTGAAAATTTATTTGGTTTTGTTCACATATACCCCATCTACAACAAAGAGTTGTACTCCATTGTGCAAGCATGTCGACAGTGGAAGCTTTACATTATGGGGAAGGATTCATCGTAGGCCTGTGCAATGCATGCATAAAAGCCTCTACAATTCATGGAATCTTTACTGATCAAAAGCCTCTACAATTCATGCAGACACAAGGAAATTCATAGAATGACCGCCATCAGAAGTGGTCCACGTACTTGCAACAATTCCACTTAAATATAAAGTACAAGAAGGGTAGCACCAACCATGTCACAGATTGCCTCAATCATCCCTTAGTGGAAGAGCTAACCACAATTCTTAACTCTTGTGGACATGAGACATCTGAATGGCCAAAATTATACAATAATGACTATGAATTTTCTACTGCCTATCAGACATTGAGCACAGGAAAAACAATTCCCAACTTTCATCTCTAGGATGGATTGCTATGCCATCTAAGCCATCTTTATGTTCCTTAAAGTGAGTGTGCCAAGATGATTTGGGATGCTCATTACAATCAGGAAGCGAGGCATTTTGGTGTATAAAATACAGTGGCAGTACTGCAAAATTATTTTTATTGGTCGAAGCTTCGACAATATGTTTGCAAATACATTAGATCCTGCACTTCCTGTGCCATTACCAAGCCTGCGATCAAGAAACATGGGCCCCTCTTCCTACTCCGAATAGACCTCGGGATTCCATCTCCATGGACTACATGTCCGGTCTACCTTCAACCAAGCATGGGAATAATTGTTTCTTCGTGGTTGTCGATCAATTATCTAAGATGGTAATTTTGGCACCTTGCAAGAATAGCATCACAGCCGAGACCACCACCAAGGTATTCTTCACACATGTTTGGGTTCATTTTGGGCTCCCACAAACTATTATCTTCGATCAAGACAATAGGTTCCTGAGCACATTTTGGTCCATCCTATGGTTGATGATGGACACCAAGCTGACCAGATTGACTTCTTTCCACCCACACACTAATGGACAAACAAAGGTAGTCAACATGATGATTTTTCATATCCCAAGGATGTATAATTCCAAACATCCACACACATGGGATGAAATCCTTCCTTATGTTCAACATAGCTACAATAGAGCCCTCCACAACTCTATTAGCCACAACCCTTTTTAGGTGTGTTTGGGGTTCTAACCATTATCCCCCATTGAAGTAGCTTTACCCATTGCAGTCGCATAGGAAGAGTCCTCCTATGCCCAGACTGAGTTTTATAGAGAAACCAAATTTGTTGAGCACATCCATCACATCCAACAACAATTTCATGATATTGTGAATAAAACCAATGCCAAGTACAAACAATGCCATGATCGACATCGAGTACCACACAAATTTCAAGTAGGAGATAAGGTCTAGTTACATTTGCAGAAAGAGATCCTCACAGAACCCCACCGGAAGTTGCGCCCACTCTGATACGAGCCTTACACCATCACCAAGGTTGTGGGTGAGAATGATTTTGAATTAAGTGTTCCTCCTTTCCTTGGCTTGCACCTGGTATTTAATGTGGAACTGTTTCGACCATATTTTCCACCTCTCCTGGACACTTCGAATGTAGGAGAACAATTGTCTCCTACGGAACTCAATCCTTCCTGCATCGAACATGCAACAATTGATTGTATCATGGACACTAATACAAAGGACACCCGCCAATAGACTATCAAACTCCATCAGGTCATCAAAGAAGGGTAGTTTCTTCATCAGGGCAAGTGGCTCACCAGGGGTCAGATTTAGCAGAAGTTTCATCATTTGATGCATGCACTTGACACAATGCATACCATTTCTTCCTAAGGGGGGGGAGGGGAATGATCCAAGTGAATATCAGTGGCCACCCACCTATTCCATTGGCTCAAAGACCAATTTCCATTGTGGTAGTTTTCCTACAGTTTTTCGGGTCCTAAACTTCCAGGGCCATTTTGAGGCCCTAAACAACATTTTTTGTCTGTGAAACTATCACACCTTAGGATTTACCCAGTGTGTGACAACAACATGTGTATTCCTTGAATAGTTGTTTCCAATGAGCTATCATGTGCCTAAAACGAAGATCGTATGCAAAAGTTACGACCCCGAGAAGTTGATGTACCAACTTACCCCATTGGGGCCCACATGACTTTTGGTGCTTCATCTCCTAGGGTTAGGTTTTTCTATGTTTAGGTTTATCTCATTTATACTTTATGTTAAAAATTCCTTTGGATCCTCATTGTAATCAACTTCTTGTGAATGAGCGTAGCTGGCACATCTCTTCTCATAGATAAACTACCACCATTCTAGCTAGCTTGTGTGTTTTTGCATTTTACAATATTTTGTATTTCAGATAGTCATTAATAGAATCTAAGCTTTATTTTATTAATGTGTTCCTTTCCATATCTCTTTGTATTTCTTTGTTATATTTTTTCCTTCATATCGATCCTCAAAAATAATCCAGATCACATGACATGATTTCTAGTGCAACAAAGGCATACCATATGAAAACAACATCATCGTCAATAGATTCATCAATATAGTTGAGAATTCCATGAGTGTTATTGACAAGTCCTGTGAAAAAAGGGAAGAATCAATCACATGATTCTTCTAGAGGAAAATATACTAAGAGGACGTGAAAGAATAATTTCATAGGTAGGGGGTAGGGACAATCATGGTGAAAGATTTGATCTTCACTATGTATATTGTGGAAAGAATGGACATGAAGAAAATACATGTAGGATCCCATGTGAGAAGATAAAATAGAATCATGAACAAAAGGAAGGAAATACTAAAGCTTTTGAAACCGCTCAACTTGTTATTAGTCATTGCACTACTAGCATAAATGAAGAATTGTTCAAAACTTCATTTTCTTCTTAGATATATAAGTTTGGTTTCTTGATACCGGTGCAACCTGCCACATGATGTTTTGGAGATATTTCTTTGAAGATTCAATGAATACATTGTTCCACAAGTGAGAAAATTGTAGAAATCTTCACCAAATCACTTGGAAGACAAAAGTTTGAAAAGTTCAGAAAGATGCTTGGACTTATAAACACCCCTTTGGATTAAAGGGGGGGGGATTTTAGATACCTAATCCTTGGAATAATGGGTATTCATACTTATTATTGCAGTACTTCTCCACAATGGGCCTAAGTGTAACAAGGTGGTCCATAGTTGAATGATATATCCTAAATTTGGATTGACCTTTAGCTCTTTTAACATGGCTTTCTAGCCATAGGCTAATATTCTTTTCCAAAATAATTATGTATATGTTGGAGGAAAATCTCCCTGCGGACAGGTAGATTTCCTCTTTAGAGCTAAACTCTTAACTCTAAGACAGAAGGTGCTTAACATGGACACTGACTTCCTTTTAGATCTAATCAAGCTGATGAACAAAAGAGAAGGAGGAAAGCATGTACCTTATGAACGTCGTTTGTCCCTACAAGGTCCAGGATGTTCTTCGATCTTGAGCTCCTTGGTAGATCCTACAAGACAAACAAAAGTACAAACAACTTCCTACTCTACTGAGATTAGCTAAAACATAGATCCATCTACTGTAGACAAACTTATATGGAAAAAGTACAAGTTTGAAAGAAACATGCGAAGCATTGATTATATTGATGGGAACAAAGTGTTACTTATAGCCATGGATGTAGTGTAGTAGCTTCACCAAGCTCTCCTTGTCCAAACCCTTGCTTAAACAGTCCACGCACAGAATGTTGATGCTCCAAATGACATCTTCCTCATGAGATCATAAGTTAGATGCTTCACAATTCTTTCCATCTCTCCTTCCTCCATGGAAATCCCTCATTATATAGGATTTGGAGGCTTAACCACCATGGAGAGGATCTCTCATCAGATCCACTAGGAAAGGGATCTCTAAGATATTTAGGGAGAAAATATCTCTTAAGGATTTTGGGGAGGAAATATCTTTCAAGGATTTTAAGGAGGAAATATTTCAACCATCCATGAGATCCTCCACCTTCCCTAAAAAATAGGAAACCAAATGTGAGGTGGATTCTCACACTTAATTACTTTCTTTTTCATGAATATTAATAATAATTCATGTGCACTTGATTCTCACACTTAATCAATTCCTTTTCCATGAATATTAATAATAATTCATGTGCACTTGATTCTCACACTTAATCAATTCCTTTTCCATGAATATTAATAATAATTCATGTGTACTTGGTATTTTGGCCTTCATGTAATATATCCCTCCTCCACATTGACTAGGGATTGTGACATAGGCTATTCCATGGTGTGAAGGTGTATGAGACACTTATATGACACTTTACAACACTTAGGGCGAGGTACCTAGGTGTGAAAATTTCATGTGTAACAGAATGCCCCCTAAAGTGTGAGGTCAGAAGAGAGATTGATGGCCAAAACACTTTAAAAATATTTAAAGCAAGGGTGTGGACTCGGAGAACCTGGTAGAAGCTGCAAACAAACATCCAACAAATATTATGACATGTTTCAAACCCAAGGCGGGCATACCTATGCTTGGGTGATAAAGACTCGCAAGATATGGCTGCCATAAAATACACTACAGATCCATAATTATATTGATAAAAGGTATAGCCATAGAGGATACAGTGTGGATCTATACTCCTATGACCTGAATTGATCGTAGCCACGAAGAATACACAGTGGATCTATGAGATGAAAAGACATAGCCACGACCAATACAAAGTTTATCTATGTGACAGTATATGTGTCATTGTTCAAGAGAAACTCCATCGCAACCTGGGCAAAGTACATATCAGAGTGATCACTCAACCCAGGATCTTCTTACCGATCCCAATGTAGTACGAATCTAACCATGTGAATAGATGTCCTGATGTCGAACATGGCAGAAACCACTTGATTACCGGTTAATGATGTAAACCTTTAACAAGCGCGAGGGAAATCACCATTGATGTTAATGATTCCCAAGGTACCCTAGTACATTCCAACAAATGTGAATGGATGAGCTGAAGTTGAACATTCGTGGAATCATCTGATCAGAGGTCAATGATGTAAACCCACTATCAAACGTGAGGAGGCCTGCCATTGAGGCATGCAGGTCCCAAAGTACTAATTGGTTTCTAAGTCTAGTTCCTAGATAATGTGTTGAATTCGACATGAATAGAATCGTCGAAGGAGGGCCTTGATGTATCCCCCATCAACGACACGAAACAGACAGAGAGATGTAATTGGTAGATCAAATGAACATGGATTGACATGGGTATTGAGACAAGATATTTGTGATGGCTGACTCTCGAGTCGAATACTTCCCTTGAACACTGAGGCACAACAACAGAAACATGACATGGACTGAAACACGATGATGTAATGGATACCGTGACTTTCGTTGGGTGACCCAAAGGAGTAAGAAAAACTTAGAGGATTGGTTCAATGTAGAGGTTCAGTGGATTAATATGTGCGCAAAGACAAAGTGTCATGTTCAAGGGCGACTCTAAGAGTTACTGGTAATGTTCTCAAAAACTGCTTGGCTTGCTTCTTTCAATTTTTTCCCCCATCCAGATAGACGAGTACCTCTTTAATTTAATGAGCTCGAAGAGGGTAACACATGCTCGATATAACTCACCTTCGGTAAGTTCCTCTTCCTTTGTTTAACGAACTGGAATAAGTAAGAGTTTGGTCCCATATGGGCCCTTCAATGTATGATTGTTTAACGAGTCCAGAGAAGGTAGACTCAGTGTTTTTCATATTTAGAGAGTCTGAAAACAACTTAAAGGTGAATCCAATGTTGTCCTTTTTCGTAACGTTAGTCTCGCGAGGCCAAAAAAGAGATAAATTATCACTTGAAAGACGCCCTTTCAAACCTTTTAATGAGTGGGAAAGGAAGCAAGATCACTCGACAATCTTTTCATGGTTAGAGAGTTTGAAAAGGGCTTAAAGACAACTCTAGGGGGTTCCTTTTTCATGTATCCATACAGGTCCGAAAAAGAGATAAAAGTTGACCCGGATGCATTGTCATGTATTTACGAGCATGAGAAAGAACAAAGACTAAGCTTGGTATGCCCCCAACTTGAGATCTAGTGGCTCAACTCCAGAATGATCATCAAAGGATGGAGACATGCCCTCCAAGCTTCAATTCATTCACCGACTTTGAGGTTGTCACCAATTTCTCTACGAGATGATAAAGGAGAAGGGTGGATGAAAAGAAGGTTAAAGAGAGGTGACTGTTTCATTTTTTAACGAGCTTGACACAAGAAAAGAACTATGCTCAGGCTTTCGGGTTTGATCCCCAGATTGTTGTTTCATTTTTTAACGAGCTTGCTATAGAGAGGAAAACTATGCTCGCGGCCTCTGTTCATTTTTTAACGAGATTGCCACAAAGAAGAGAAACTATGCTCGTAGGCCTCTGTTTCATTTTTTAACGAGCTTGCCATAGAGAAGAGAAACTATGCTCATAGGCCTCTCCTTGATCATGGCTTCCAAGAGAATAATGCTCTGGAAGGATACCATATCAAGGGACAAAACTCAGTCATGGATTCCAAGAGATCTTCGCTGGATGGAAGATAATCACTTTGGAAGGAACACATGTCGAAGGCCATGACAGGGGTAAGGAGATCAGGCTCCAATAGACCTACCGAAGAAATCACCATGTCAACTACCGGATCCAAATGATCGAAAGTTGAAATCATAGGAGATGATGGAAAATCAACATCAGGAGGGGAGATAGGGTGTATATCTTCCTAAATTTCTTCATGAGGGGGAAGAATAAAGGATTGGTGATGGTTATTATCTCGAGGTAACTTGTCAATGCGAAGCATTTTCGAAATAGATTCATCAGAAGGAAAATTTGGGGAAATGTAGTCGAGTGCAGACGACAAGGAACTCAATCGTGATTGCATTGAGGAACCGTCAAGGGCCAACAGATGTTGGTCATCTGATGAGGGAGAAACGGATTGAATAGAAACGTATGATGTTTCAGCTGGAATAAGTGGCACGGTGTCACCTAGTGCATCGAATTCCAACGGACTAGGTACAATCCAAGGGCCAGATGATTCCAAAGATTGATAAGCCATGGTCGAAATCATATCGACGGTGGCAATATGATGTGTAGTCAGTGGAAGTGGTGTAGGGAAGGTACCCATGAGGCTAGAATATTTTAGTAAGCCAACACCAACGCTTTCATACGTGATCTTATGGTCTCCCCAGAAAGGAATATTGTTGGTAGCGGGAGCGCGAGCATTGGTCGTGTAGAAATCCAACTGATCAACAGTGACAATTTTTCCCTGATGAGGAAATTGTACACATCAAAAGACCGACGAGGCAACAACAGTCATAGCATAAAACCAACTTCTTCCAAGTAACAAGTTGTAATCGAGGGGAGAATCGACCACCTTGACATCAACAATAACAGTTTTTCCACCCAATTGGATGGGCAGGGACTGTAAAAGCCCATGGGGATGAAAACCTCGCCCATCGAAGGCGCGTAACATCGTTGGGGGTTTGTTAAGTGTAGGTGTTAACTAAAGACATGATACAAGTTGAGGCTCCCTCATCCAGAATAGTTCGGTGGATTTGTTGATTGTGAACAACAACATCAACTTGAAAAGCAAGTTGGTGGGAGAGTCAAGACGCATAATTTTCCAGGTTAAACATGATATGGTTGGACGAATCAGGATCAACAACGCCAATAGCAGCCAAGAGCATTGTATGTTGACTAGGGCAGTGTTGTAGAACTTCTAACGCAGACATAACACACGGTGCTTGAGCCAAATCTTCAACAATGTTGTAGTTCTGGGTGGCACATGAGCTAGGATTAAAGGTAGATTTGTGAATAGTGCTCTTAGGAGGGCATAAGATAAATTCGAACATGGGTTTCTCAATCTGAAGTGGTCTAGACGGAGGATTAACCGATGGAAGACTAACAGAGGACGGTGATGGATCCGATACCGTTAGTGTCTTTTCCTTTGTCAGGGTTACCTGGTGTGTCATATGTCTTAGAGAGAGTGGTCAAATTAATCCCATTAAACATATAAATATGTGCACTCGATGAGGCCTCATCATGAGGATGGCTAGAACTGCCCCCAGGAGAGGGGGTTTGAGCAACCATGGATTGCTGCTATGGAAAAGGCTGAGTAAGCACAGTGGGTTGTGACTTTCCTTGGAAAATTTTGGCCACTTCATTGCGAAGTGGACAGTCTCGAGTGTAGTGATCATCACCACAAATGATACATGGGAATTTTAGTTTCCGTTGTGTTTTCTTTTCGGTAGCAGGTGTTTGAGCTTGATTTTTTGGTTGTTCATTGTTATTTTTTAATTTATTCTTTGTCTTCTTCTTACCTCTGTATTATTGTGAAGGGGTAGATTGAACTGTATTCACCTCAGAGATCTGATTTTGGGGGGAGGTAGAGGAGAGTGTGAGTGATTGGGAAGTAGATTGAGTGTTGACGGAACCGATAATGCCATCCGCATGAGATGATGATGACGGCTTAGATTGATCATTATTATCTCGAGAAGCATTCAGAAGTAAATCATACAAAGTACCAGATTGTGAATAAACCAAATCTAAGTGCTGAGCCCGAGCAATGGCTTATTCCTCTGTGACCACGCCACCCATAGTGACATCACGAGCGATCGGGGGTAAAAGTGATTTAGTAAACCATTCTGCCAATAATATGTCTGGAATGATTACCTTGATCATCCTTTGTTGTTGCCTCCACTCATGAATATGGTCAGAGATATGCACATAGTCAGTTTGACGAAGGGAGGTCAAGAGTTTAGTACCTGTCTCATAGCAAATAGGTAGTTGAAAGTGCGTGAGGAAAGACATGGCAAGGGAATTGAAATTATGAAAAGAAGCACGTGGTAGTTCAATATACCACTTTGCTGCCGAGCCTGTAAGGGTGCACTGGAAAAGATGCAAACCTACAGAATCATCCATGAGGGAGTTTGATGAACACCACAAATGGAAATTCATCACATGGTTGTTTGGATCTTCGCCAGATTTTCTGTCAAATTTCAGAATATCAGAAGGAAGTTTAGCTGGAATGATTGGCCAAACCGGTGAATGAAAAATAGGATCATTAGTTAACCGAGACAAGTCGGGGAGATCTAGAGTTGCAAGGAAAGGTAGCTGTCGGTTAATTTGCGGATGATACTGGTGCGGTATAGGAACACTAGTAGGACCATAAACTGGGTTAGGTGGATAGTTGTAACCAGTCGGTCCTCCTACATATGATGGTTGCTGGCCAGGATAAGTAGGATTCGATGATGGATGAGAAACATTTGCATAACCTGGAGGTTTTTGAGCATTATAGGCCGGGTGATTTGCTTGCCCATGAGGAGGATAAATTTTTTTCCCTTAAGGATGGTAAGGAGTAGATCCTGGAGGTAGATACACATTAGACCCATGAGGAGGATAAGACTGTGGTCCCAGAGAACTCCAGGTGGTGTTTGGGATGCCGCCCGGATAAGGTTGTCCATAAGATGTTCTGGAAGGAACATGATTTGATACTCCTCCTAGTGGGTTATGATATGAGTGCCCACCAACATGGGATTGAATAAAAGTGCCTCTTGAAGATACTCCGCAGGATTGTGAAGGGTTTCCAGCAAACGAAGGTTGCCCCCCTACCAGCGGTGGATTTACGACCGGGGTATGACTGAGAAATGGAGGTTTCCCTCCATGAGGAGCATGAAAAGGGGGTTGTCCCTCGGAAGGGGTAGGCCCACCATAGAATGGTAGTCCTCCAGGAGGGAAATATTCGTTAGATGGTGGTTACCCTCCAGCCGGTTATGTTTGGCTAGCAGGGGTCTGCATTCTCGGTTGAAAAGATGTCCCAAAAAGATCGTGTGGAACATGTGGAGTTGTAGAGTAAAAGCTCATAGAAACGGGGGTAGGGATTGAAGTGCTTTGGAGATGAGCAGAGGGGATGAGTCCAGCAGTGGGATGGACTTGTGCTGATGCAACAATAGGGTTAATAACCTGATCGACTGGGTGACTCATGGTTTGACTGGACAGTCCTGTTTCACCAGGAGGGTCATGAGGATAAAAGGGTTGTCGAAAGGATTTGAAATGTTCATAGAGATCGCATCCCGATGAAGTCCTCCATACAAAATGAGCAGGTGTGGGATTAGTATCTACTGCGGTGCTAGAACGAACAGGAGTCCTATACTCATCACCAAAGATTGGTTCTGTGGATCCCATATATGTTTCGGTAAAATTTCTCTCCGGTAATCGTGGGACCTCTTCATCTATGACATTCCCACGGGAGTCTAAACGAAGAAAAAGTGGTTCGAGAGGGGTTACCGACACAAATGTAGTGTGAGGAATGGGATTTTCAACCGTAACTAAAGCGCCTTCTGAGTTATCTAACGGAGGAGCAATAACACTTCTAGCGTCGGATTGATTTTCTACCTCTCCACGGTAGTTGTCTTCTGGAGGGTTAGGAGGTAAGGGTTGATAGCCTTCCGGAGGCAGCCCTTGCATCCTACGTGATCGAAAAAGACCTTTATCATCTACAGGCTCAATTTTGGAGAATAACAGAACACACTGAAAATCTAGGGCCAACTAACAAAAAGAAACAACATATGCTAATAAAATCTAGGAATCAACCAAGCAAACAAAACTTCTCTCGATGATCGTACTAGTTGGTGATAAAATCCAACGTCGCGTGATCAAGTCAAGAAGGGGATAGGATATGGTGGAATAGCTACAATGGAGACCTGTTTAACGAACTTTCACCTTGGTGCAAGCTTCCACACAGTAATTGTGAATTTACCCTCCAAGGAGCCCAAGTGAGTTTGACCACTGTCTGTTCCAGGTACAGTGTGACTTCCCTTCACCGTCACCTTGTGTAAGTACCTAAAGATTATGGATACTAAGGTTACCAACTCACAGTCAACCCCTGGGCAGGTACAATCGACAGTCTAGTCTGAATGTAAGGGCAGGGTATCGAGCCCGAAATCAACTTGAAAGGCTTCCACTCAACATTGTGGGTATACCTTCAAGCGACCCCCATAATACGATCCAACTACTACAATCAGTCAAACCATGAAGGGATAATCTCTGTAGCTTTCCCGAGTGCGACCTCGTGCATAACCCCTGTGTGAGAGGGGGATCCCAGAAAACCTATACGACAATTGGATTTGACTCTCCCTAGCTCAGTATGCTAATGTTTGTTTTGAAAACTTTGGAAGGTTGTACTCACAGCCTAATCCAAAGTGCTAATCCTAGTCTAATGTTGGTGGAAGATCTTAAAAATAAGAAATGTTCTAGATAATTTTTAATTAGCGTTCGTTTTACAGCTGTTCTTTACTCAAAGGGTGTATGAAAGTGAAACTGATGGAATGATGACTTAATTTTTGAAAAAATGCATAAAAGATGATAAGCAATCGTTTATTTTCAATGAATGCCTATTTAAGGGAAAGAGAAAGAGTTGTTTTCACTATCAAACACTAATATGGAATTTCCTCAATCAATTTGTTCTCAATCAAATCCAATGTAATGTTAAAACATTTCAAAAATGCCTTCTAATATCCAAACCAATCACTAAGATGTATCTTTGTTGTTTGTATGTGAATGATGTTAATTCAATGCAAAAATTCTCCTGCCAACTACCCTTTCAGATCAAGGAGATTCGGACAAGCATAAGCAGATTTTGCATAAACAACACACCCTCTTGCTATGATTGAAACAAGAAGCAAAAAACAAAACAAAAGAAAACAAAGAAAATCAAAAAATCTCAAACAAAAGAAAGATGCTAAGAAAAAATGACCTCAAAGAACCAAATGAGATGATTCACAGATTTCTGATGCCCTTCACTAGAGTTCCCGCTCAGTCAGATAAGAGAGAAGAAAGCAATGGATTGATTCCAAGATCTCAACAACAGAAAAAATCAAAATAAGGAAGAAGGTCACAAAATCTAAACAACAAAGTTCTTATTTCTCAGAAAGCAGAGTGTCAAAGGTCAATAGGAAGAAGTATTGAAGCACAAAGAAGCTGAGCAAGGGAAAAAACAGAGACTGGACTTCAGAAAAGACAATCTTGGAAGGTTTTTTTGCAGAGGAAAAGGTGGCGCTCTAGTGTAAGGGGCACCAGAGCGTTTTAACACTCTGTTCAAAGTCAACAGGGAGCGCCAATGCTCTGCTAACATAGGCAAAGGAGCGTTGGTGTCTTAAAACCCAGAAAATTGTCAAAAAAACCCAAAAACTTAGACAAACTTTGTCAATCAGAATGAATGTGATGGAATAAGGATTCAATCAACATATTCAATCAGACATACATGGTGAACAATGTCTAAAAAGAACAAAGGGTAAGACAAGGTCTGTGAGGAAAACCAAAACTGAAAGTTTCGATTCGCTCCCCAGTGGAGTCGCCGATTTCTGTTGTAGGAAAATCTCCCTGCGGATAGGTAGATTTTTTCTTGAGAGCTAGACTCTTAACTCTAAGAAAGAAGGTGCTTAACATGGACACTGACTTCCTTTTATATCTAATCAAACAGATGAACAAAAGAGAAGGAGGAAAGCATGTACCTTATGAACGTCGTTTGTCCCTACAAGGTCTAGGATGTGCTTTGATCTTGAGCTCCTTGGTAGATCCTACAAGACAAACAAAAGTACAAACAACTTCCTACTCTACTGAGATTAGCTAAAACATAGATCCATCTACTGTAGACAAACTTATATGGAACAAGTACAAGTTTGAAAGAAACAGGCCAAGCATTGATTATATTGATGAGAACAAAGTGTTACTTACAACCATGGATGTAGTGCAACAACTTCACCAAGCTCTCCTTGTCCAAACCCTTGCTTAAACAGTCCACACACAAAATGTTGATGCTCCAAATGAAATCTTCCTCATGAGATCATAAGTTAGATGCTTCACAATTCTTTCCATCTCTTCTTCCTCCATGGAAATCCCTCATTATATAGGATTTGGAGGCTTAACCACCATGGAGAGGATCTCTCATCAGATCCACTAAGAAAGGGATCTCTAAGATATTTAGGGAGAAAATATCTCTTAAGGATTTTGGGGAGCAAATATCTCTCAAGGATTTTAAGGAGGAAATATTTCAACCATCCATGAGATCCTCCACCTTCCCTAAAAAATAGGAAACCAAATGTGAGGTGGATTCTCACACTTAATTACTTTCTTTTTCATGAATATTAATAATAATTCATGTGCACTTGATTCTCACACTTAATCAATTCCTTTTCCATGAATATTAATAATAATTCATGTGTACTTGGTATTTTGTCCTTTATGTAATATATCCCTCCTCCACATTGACTAGGGATTGTGACATAGGCTATTCCACGGTGTTAAGGTGTATGAGACACTTATATGACACTTTACAACACTTAGGGTGAGGTACGTAGGTGTGCAAATTTCATGTGTAACAGTATAACCTGGATAAAATTGGGCTAATCATAATGGTCCTATAATTAGAGGAAATGTTTTTATCCCCACTTTAAAAAATAGGTATAATGAAGCCCTGTTTGACTGTTAAATTGAAGATCTTGTGTATATGAGGGATTATGATAGGCCCTCCGATTTTAAAAATTTCAGCTTTGTAGCATTCCATGTCCTTATTTTCCCCATTCATGAGCCTGTTAACCCCGAACTCTATCTCTTCCATAGGAAAAAGTTCATCCTCCGTAGGAATGTTTGGAATGGTGTCCATGGTGTCAGAGAATTGGTAAAGACTTTTAAGGTAGGAATTTCAGTGCTTCAAGGAAATCATATTATTTTCTTTAGTTTTAAGAATTATAATTTGCCTCCAGAACTTCTTAGGATCAAGCTTAGAGAGGTGTAAAAGCACTTCTTGATTTCTATTTATATAGTACCTTTTTTCCTTTAATTAAGGATTTTTATGTATTTGTCTTAACAAGTTTTAATGAATCATTAGAAGCATCCTTAATGGATTTCTTGTATTTTTTACATTCATTATCATACCAAGGGTTGGTTGTTCTATTATTCTTTTTGCATGACACCTCAGAGGATAACCAATTAATGTAACTGAAAAGAGTTGTTGTAAACTTATGATAACGACTTCAATGTTGTCCTTATAATTTAGGATATTTAACTCACTATTTAAATCCTTTAGAAAAATATCAACTTTACTTTTATCAAAAAGTAGGTGCCTTTGATTATCAATGTTTTCTTCAATGGGGATTTTGTGCATGGAAAAGTTCAGAGTTACAATTAAAGGTGTATATTCATGGTCATTTAAAATGTCAAAATTTACTATTTTGTTGGATCTAAGGATATTACATATCACATGATCCATGACACTACTACCTATTCCATGCCGACCACAAGACAAATCATTTTATGTTAAAGACCTTAGATTCTTCATGGTCCCATGTTTCAAATAGAAAAATAATATCAATATCACTAGGGATCCAACTTAACATAAGACCTTTGTGTCATGGAAAACCACAACAATTCTAAAAAGGATCTAGAGTGTCCCAAATTCCTATTTATTATTATTATTATCATTTTCGTCTCTATTTGGAATAATCATGATCCAACTTGATTAGCTTATTCATTTCCTCTTTTATAAGTTTGATATTCAATTATTTTCTAGACTACTTAGAGATAAATTATTAGTTAATTTTGCAAATTTATTCTTAAAATTCAGATGAGAATATGAATCTCCTTTCAAATTCACTAGAAGTATAAACTTCTATTCAAATTTACAATATAGTAAAAACTCTTCAATGTTCAAATTAACTAATATACATAATCAACCCTACTCCTAAAATAAATATTTATAGACGAATAAATATTTATCAACCATCATCATAAATTATATAAGTTTAATGTTAAATTTTTACTATAAATCTAAAACATAAAATAAATATTCGTTAACTCTACTCGTTTCAATTAATGCTTAACCGATTAAACTTTTTAATAAATTATATAAATTTAATATTAAAATTTTATTTTAAACTCTAACTCTAAATCATAAAATAAATATTAGTTAACTCTACTCGTTTTAATTAATACTTAACTCTGCTTGTACAACGCTACATATTCAAAGTTGGGACGAAAAATGGGGTGATTTGAATATCCATCTAGAACGCAACAAGACAACATTCAAAGGCCGGACCGTATTCAAATTGAATAGACAACATTCAAAGGCCGGACCGCAGTCAGTACGGCAATGGGGTATACCGTATCGAAGTCGAAGTCGAAGTCGAGTGAAAATGTGGGAACGATGAGTGATTCGTCTTTCATAATTTCTCGTACGTATTTTTGTAAAACAACCACGCAAGGACACTTGTTATAAGCATGAAGGTTTCATCCCTCTCCCATCCCATGAGATTATATCAATTCAAATAGATTATCCCAATTTCTTGAGCAAAAGAATGCATGACATCTCTTCCTTATTTTTGGTGTATTAAATTCTAGGTGAATTAATGTGGAGGAGAAATTTAATGTTTAACTATAATTTTTTTTAATAAAATTTAATAAAAAAATATTTTTATATAAAATTAAATTAATTGTGATGATGGGTTGAAAGGTTAAAACAAATGCACTCTTAACAGCTGCAATGTTTGTAGAAGACGGGATTTTTACTCTATTCTTACCAAATGGTTGTCATTCTTAAATGTTAAATTGTGATTATTGGCGAGTATTTTAGCTCATACCAATTCTTTATTCATACCATTTCTCAATAAAGGTATTGCCACGAAACCTGGTAGCTTGTCCTGGTGTTTCTTTTCTGTGTCCCTTCGGCGAGGAGTGCAAGTATGAACATAGTAATCGCTCTTTGATTTTCTATTACTTTGCAAGTGATGAGTACATTTTAAAGTTGGAAATTATTTTTTCATTTATGAATATATTGTTTATATAGAATGTGATTAGTTGATGTGATCTAAGTAATTCTCATAATTTCCTTGATGGCAGCACCCACAAAAAAAATTCAAAATAATTTTCAAATGTTAACATTAATAAACATCAAGATGGAATGTATAAGTAGATCATAAATTCTTAGGTAAGAGATTAAAATGTAATTTGTTATATATAAGATTAAGTTTAAATATTATAAAAAACATATGATTTCATTGGAGGTAGCATATCTTAGAATTTTCCTTAGAGGCCCCATCAAAATTTAACTTGACAAAACCTGGAGGAGGGGACCAATGTGAAGGGATGCTTGTGGTCTGGAATCTTTTAAATTTTCTAGAAATATGAGAGTTAAAGTTGATGTTCCAGCTATCTAGGATATGCTTTTCTTGGGGAGGACATGGTAAGTCCTCATCTTTCCAAGGCTGCAGGTGGATGGTTTCTTTGATGTTGTCGTGTATGTGTTTCCAAACTGTCTACCAAGCAAGATGAGACAAGTGGAAGATCCTCCTATTATGCTCTTTCCATGTCTGCCAGAGGATGAAAACTGGAAGTAGCTTCCAGATATGGTTGAGGATGAGAGAATGAAAAGCTGAGTATCTCCATCCTTCTATGGTTTCCCTGAGGCCTTCTCGGTTGCAGTCCATTATGTGCATGATTATGGCGCATTGGTCCCAAATTTGCGAACTATAGGAGCAGAGATTAAGCAGGTGATTTTGGGATTCTGAGTCTTCCAGGCATAGAGGGAAGACGGAGGCCCCAACAAAACATCTTTTAGTGAGATTGTCCCAGGTAAGGATACCTTTATGTGCAACAAGCTAGAGGAACGTGCTCATTTTTTCCAATGCTTGGTCATCCGGATTTTCTCCCAAACTTGCACTTGGGGAAAGAGGTGGAAGGTTGTCTTCATGTCATAAGCTTCTTTAATGGTGAAGGTTCCCCTCAATGAGTTCCCCCATCTTAGGATTTCCTCTCCTTGTGGGATTTGCATTTTCCTGGAGATGGTTAGTGTGTGCCAAGGCTGAAGATCAACGTGCGCTGGTATGTGGAGTTTCGTACGACTGGACTTCCAAAGATGCCATGTAGCCCCAAGGGGGTCCTCTTGCCAATAGTCTGCGATTGTGATTAGACCGGACTGTGTGATAGGCGAAAGAAAGTTGTCTTCCATAGAATCCCGTGCTAGAGAAGGCCATTGGTGCCAAGAGTCATGCCAAAAGGAAGTTGTTCTTCCATTCCACACTTCCTAAAAAGAGTGATCTACAATCAAGGAGTGACTTTTCTTTTCGGAATTCCAGATCAAGGAGCCCATGGTGTTTTCATTCCAGTGGATTAGTTTCTTTTCTACAATGTTTGGAGCATATTTCTTTCTCCAAAGTCATGCCCAGAGGTCTTTGGGGCGTTTTAGCCACCGCCACTAGATCTTAGCACTGGGAACTTTTTTGAGAGTGGTTGGGTCCCGTAGTCCAAGACATCCTTTTAATTTGGATCTGCAAATCTTGTCCCAACTGATCAACACTATTTTTCGGTCATTCTTGGCCCCTTTCTAAATAAAGTTTCTTTGTAAGGTTTTGATGGCAGTTAAAATGCAACTAGGTGCTGCCAGCATCAAGAAGGAATATATGGGAAATATTTGAAGGACAAAATTGAGAAGGATGAAATGACTGGGAAGGTTGAGAGAGCAAAAAGTCCAAGAGGAGAGTCTTTTACCCATTGAGGAAAGGATCCCCTCCCAAGAGCTATTCCAAAGAGCTTTGTTTATAAGGGGAATGCCAAGGTATTTGGACAGAAGGGAGCTACATATGAAGCCCATGATATTGGTAATATGAAGTTGGACAGGGATTGGGGTGTTAAAGAAGAAGATCTGGGAGTTTTCTCGGTTGATGTTCATTCTCGAGGCTTCACAAAAAGTTTGTAGAATAAAGAGGATTCTAAGTGCTTCTTGGACTGTTGGGGATCCCAACATTAAGGTGTCATCAACAAACTGGTTGTGGGAAACTGGGGGATCTATGCCATATAGGGGGATTCAATTCAAGGATATGTCAGCTAAGGATTCTTTAATGAAGGTGTGTGAGTGTGTTTTCAACATTGTCTAAACTACACATTTTTTACAAAATGGCACATTGTTCCCCAACAAGTTCCCTAACACAAAAAAATTCCATATGGTGATCTATATACAAAATGCTAGTCATCGATCACTCATTGGACACTACAACCCTCGCCACCCTCAGGAAAATCCTGAAAATCGATCTTTCTTCTCTTACTTGAAGAGGCACCTCGAGTGGTTTTTCACCTAGGCGTGGTTCGTCACTCTGAAGACTAGACAAAGAAAAAACGTTCTTATAAGTTTTTTCCACAATGAATTAAAAGACTTACAAAATGATACTTTGTAATTCAACATAAAACAACTCATTGTATATGACATTGACAATTGTAAGGGTGTTATCCTCCTTCGTGACCCTAATCTCTCAGTAATGCCACCTTGCATAAGTTACAAGGATCAAATCCTTAAATTTTAAAAAATATGCATAAAATCAATTCCATTCTTGATACATAAAAAACTATCATCAACTCATTATCTCACCATGAATAACTTGGGAAATGGTGGAGAGATGTCGGCAGGTGGAGTGCTCAACTATACAACTTGCTTCGAGGCAACATCTATTGTGGCAGCCTCGGTGGATGAAACAGATCTAAATGGTGGTGTGGGTGGGTGGCATATAGGTGCATCCATTGTGGATTGATGTGATGGAAGAGGTGGCGTGGATGGGTGTCATGCAGGTGTAGCCACTGAAGATGCATGGAATATGAAATATGGTGGGGGAGCGGCGATGAACCCCCATGGGTTGTACAAGGGATGGTATAACCCTTGGCCTGGAAACATGTAACCTAAAAGTTGTGGTAGGGTACCCAAGGACTGGACTAGTCTCGTAACTGGAGAAAAGATCAACAACCTACATACATATTAATAATATTGTTATTAGTACCAAATTGTAAAATTCAATAACATAAATACAACAAATTTGAGATTTAAATGAGATTTAACTCAACATACAATAGATGTGAAGGTGGTGACTTATCCATCTTAGGTGTACATTGCTCATCACCATGTAGTACCACAACTTGTAGAAACACAAGAACATTATATTTGAGGATGCCAAAAAATAAATAAATCACTATGGTGAATTTATCAAATCTGACAGATACATGTGTATGTGGTACACTGAATGAGCAAGCTTCCTCTATTGTTGCATCAATGGTGGAGATAGACACTTATGCATCTATCAGCATAAAGGGTCTACTATGGGGGTGTAGCAATTGCAAAACATCATACAATAAGATATACAAAAAAATACGCAAAATGATATATAAATATATAACGATGAAGAACATAGATATGGTTAAGATACCAATCTCCTCCATGAAGCTCTAATGTCTAATGGCCTCCATCGTCTTATGGAAAGTATACCCACAACTCGAACATCTATGAGGCTCACATAAATGACTACTTTGTCCATGTTCCCTCTCCTCATTGCACTCTGTTGTAGGGGTTTAAGGTTTGACCCCTCTTCCAGCATCATCAACAAGCACTTCCTGCCGAGATAGTGCAACAAAACTCCCATGCTGCATCAGACTCTGATTCAATGTTGATAAAAATATATGTGCCTGTTGGATTTCCTATGCAATGGGAGGATGCTAGGAAGGGGGGTTAGGCCTTCACCTATGAGGACGAGGACCTAGAATAGGATCCTATATAACACGCTCTCTGTCCTATGTAGACCCTCAACCCAACCCCCGAAATAACCAATGTCGAAGTAGTTCACATGGTGACCCAAAATAAATTCTGGTCATAATTTACTCAAGAAATATAAAGGCACCTCCATGTTATTGTAGGGAGATTTATCAAAGACCATGAACCATATATCCATCCAGTTATCAAGAAATTACGGGTGGATGCACCAGTCCATATAAATATGTTTCTTGTTGACAGGTGGTTGTACTCTAGATCTAGGATTAATAAATAGAGACATCAAAACTTGTTTTGAAATATTCAAGTCTCTCTTGGTTTTTATCGAGTCCAATCCTGTAATACTCAAACATCCTATCTCTGTATTCATAAATAATAGTTTGTTTCCCTTGGGAACTTGCAATGAATGATACAATGGCATGCAATGAAGTGGTCATTGACACTTGTCTAGGCTCTCTTGTACCCCTTAATTCATGGACAAGATATCTCAAACTGCTCAACCCCTCATCAATTTTTGTGTTTATGTTTGGTGGTTGGGGTGGGTTGGGTTTTTTGCACCTTCGTGTTCTTTTGTGGGGATTTCATTGTCTATGGGTTCCCTCTTAGTTATTCTGCTGCAATTTAATAAGGGAGTTCATATAAATTAGGTCAGTTTTTTAATTAAAATAGAAAATTGTCTTATTGTCTTATGAAAAGGGAGTTCATATGACTCATTATTGTCTTATCATGATTGATAAGGTGCACAAATGGATGAACTCCAAAGTGGTCCCCTTATGGTGAAAGCCCTCACGGGAAGACACTTTGCGGATTGAGTTATCCTAGAATAATGGTTGGAGGACCCATGCTCT
>ML791403.1:87944-104145 GCA_009831015.1 Picea engelmannii
TATGTTGCTATTTATGTTCCCCAAGGGTTAGGTATTCAAGGGTTCTATAGACAAGGGTTTGCCCTATGCTATAGCTCTCTGATATACGTGCGGGGTCCAACAGTAGTACTCGGCCCAATATCTCAGGGCACTAACTAAGGAGGTTAGATTGTACCCTTAGCCATACTACCTGACTACCCAGGTACTAGAGAGTATCTTCTCGAGTGTTGTTCTCGGTGACACTATAGCATTCCGATGACTGATATTTTTATATAAAGAGGGCTTCAGGAAATCTAGGCCGATCTGTACACAGGTGCTTTCTGATGCACTACCACTCGAAGGGGTACCAACATGGGTTACAAGGGTGGCCAACAAATGTGCGCTTAAGAACCACTTGTATTTCCTACATGTATGAATCCCTCAACCGCGGGTTTATGTGTGTAACGACAGATCTCTGTGGCTTAAAGACACCGGAATACATCTCTACCCTAAAAAAAAATACCCATAATTTCTGCCAAGGAAAGTGCTTTGATACCACTTGCAAGATACCTGTTATATAAAATATGCAGAACATAAATAAAATGCTAGAAATGGTAGAATAACAGTAAAATATCCAGCATAATCTTCACAATACATAGAAATGATATACGAAATAGCAATAGAAAAATCACTTTGATTCAGAAAGCAATGTTCACAGGCCTCTTCGAGGGGGCAACCTCCAGTCGAGCAGAGCTCTGTTACAATAATCTCCAAGCTAGGGTTCTCATACCCTCACCCCTTATTTATACTAAATATGTCTATTAAGAGAAGCATCTAGAGGAAGATCCTTCTAGAAGCGGAAGCTTCTATTAGGTCTTCTTACATCCACCTTATTCTATTTTATTGAAAGGCCTTATTAATATTGACCTTTATTACATCCGAATACATTGATCTACCTATGTGCGGGTTAGGACCTTAACATGTATCCTATACAATTTCTTGTTCAAAGTAATAATAACACTACGATGCCTAGACTCATATACAAAATGACGTTTCCATAATTAAGTATGGCCCAAAATAACATTACAAACTTTGAGAGGAGAAACATCACACAATGCCTTATCTTTGAAGGGCTTGATGATGTACGACAATCGACACTGTTGCCTGACGTGAAGATCGCTTCCTTGACAAATCCATCCAATGGTGTAGGGTTGGGGGTGTAGTGTTGTTGGTTGGGCCAGTCGCTTGATGACCTATGATAATATGAGGTTCTTTTGGCTACCTCTATCAACTATGAAGTGCAGTGGGGTGCCTTTTACCCACATCTACGAATGGAAAAGGTGCTCCCCTTCTTCTGGCTCATCTGGTTCGCTAGGATGGAGCTTGGTGGTGGCAATGGTGGAACTAGGTTCCACATCAATGATCCATCTTTCCCTTTCTGTTTTTGACTCAGATTCAAAACCCACATATGATTCAGAGGCATTCACTTTGGCCACCAACAATTTCTTTGAGTGACAATCAATAGTGTTATGCCAAGGGATCTTATGGAAGTCGCACCACTTCCCGGTATCCTTCTTTGTCTTTCCAATTTTATTATTTTCTTATGGCTTGGACTGGTTGTCCTGATACTGCGAGGGGTTCCCAGACCCAAATTGTCGCATCTTTTGTTTGAGCTTCTACTCAATTTTGATAGCATATCGATAGGCCACGCCCAAGGAAGAGATGTCTAGAAATTTCATTTCAGTTTGGATGTATCTATGTAGAGCACTGCGATACTAGAGCACCAGATGTTGCTCTGAATCTTTGATACCCAATTTGGTGTGCATGGTAAGGAAGATATTTGTAAAATCTGACACTGCTTGGTCTCTTTCTTGCCGCAGTGTGGTCCGTTTAGTATACAAGTAGTCATAAATTCTGACATGGTAGTATTGTTCCTTAATAGAATCTCTGAAGGATTCCCATGTGGCCGTGACTGTAAATAATGAGGGTTCCTTTGTTTCCTTTTTCTCACAGAAATTTTCCCACCGATCTTTGACATGGGGAACGACTTTGAGGAATGAAAAAGTAATTTTTTCTCTATTTGAAAAGTTATGGACAAAAAAATACCCTTTTAGTAGATTCAACAACTTTTCTACAACAACTGCGTCTATCTGACCTTCAAATATAGGAATATCGAAGTTGATTTGTACCTTGAAGGGGGCGACGCCTCCGCTCGAGGAAGATGCATCGCCTGTTGGTAGCCACCGAAGGATTTGCATGAAACTATCCATCATCTCGTTCCTCTGTTGCATGAGGGCTTACTCAAGTTACATTTTGGAAGTATATCTTGTCCCGTCATTTTTTTTTCTCTTGCCATGAGAGGTCGTTTGGGTGTGCGAGAGATTTTTTCCTCAAGAGAAACAAGCTTGAGACCCAATTCTTTGTACCTTGACCTCGTTGGGAACATGCATTAAGACGAGAAGGAGCAGACTACTCTGATACTACTGATCCATATTTTATGAGTAGAATGAAATGAATACAGATTATTAAATGATGCTTAACACAAAACAATAGAGATATAGTAAAACTGGTTTTCTATTTAATAAGGAAATAAGCTAAAACTGTAAAATGCAGTGGAAAACAAGCTTGCTGGAATGGTGGCGGCTTATCTCTAAGAAGAGATGTGACGACTGTGCTCATTCACGAGAATATCATTACAATGAGGCTCTGAAGACCTTTTTATAATAAACATGAATGTCAAAAATCCTAGACATCCAAAAACCTAACCCTAGGAGATGAAGCGCCAAAAGTCATGTGGGCCCCGTTTCGGTAAGTTAGTACATCAACTTCTCGGGGTCGTAACTTTTTCATACGATCTTTGTTTTAGGTGCATGATAGCCCATTGGAAAGGTATATCCGAGGACTACACATGTTGTTGCTATCGATTAAAGGTCATTTCTGACTGCGGCGAGCCCTAAAAACATTGTTTAGGGCCTCAAGACGGCTCCGCAAGTTAGGGACCCGAAAACTAGGAAAAAACTGCCAAACTGGAAAACTGCGAAAATGAACTAGTTGGAACAGGTGGGAGGCCACCGACATCCATCTGGACATCAAAGATGCAAATGCAAATTTTTTAAACTCTTTGTCCATAAAAATGACTCCAAGTTACCTCGGTGGGCTAAATCAAGTGGTTGAGTGGTGCGAATTACAAAAAGGAGGTCTCGAGGTCAAGTCCCAGGGATTGTTACCTCTATTATGCACTTGATATTGTTTACCTCACTTGTTGTCCCTGTTGAGTCGGTGTGCTAAAAATTTTCCGAATACATAATTTTTATTTATAGAATTTTTGTATGACTATGTTAAATTTGAGTTTTTCTAACAATGGTATGTTATTTTTCATGCAAAATATAATGCATATGTTCTTGTTAGTGTAGGTGTTGAGTACCTAAATGATTGAATCTCTTTAACAAATTCTCTAGAATTGTAAAAAATACATTGTTTATGCATGACTATTTTTCAAACTTTATAATGTTAATTTTATATTTTTTTAATTATGAAAGTCACTATATCCTTGAAATTGGAAGGCCATGCATTTTTTTAATTTATAATGTTAATTTTATATTTTTTTAATTATGAAAGTCACTATATCCTTGAAATTTCAAGGCCATATATATTTTTAATTATGAAAGTCACTATATCCTTGAAATTGCAAGGCCATGCATTAGTGTGGGGCATGAGGGTCTTAACGTAACCAAACAATTTTTATTTTTTTTGTAGATTGTATATCTCGGTATATACTCGTGCAATGTATAACCTTTTCTAAAAATGGAATGATAAAAAGTTATAGAAGGGATAACATATGTATGTATTTTAATATTTTGATATATTTTAAGATCAAAATATATTAAAAATAGTAAACAATATTATTTTTTTAAATTATATATTTGGAATATGCATAGTTGAATCTATATGTGTGTGGAGTTTCTTCGAACATGGATTTGTGTATCCTATACAAAAATAACATGAAAAATAGAGATATTGAGAGCCATTTAGAAAAACAGAGGTTTTGATGTATTTTCAACCCAAACTACCAGGTTTGTCATTCCAAAACTAAATCTAAAGAAACCAAGTGAGAAAAAACATATGTTAAAGTTTTCAATCATGCCAAAAAACATTGAATGAAAATAACATGCACGCACTCTAAAGTGCACACACATTCTAGAGCATGTGCACACACTAATGTGATTAAGCTTACGTTTGCACAATGAATTTGTCTAGAGGTCTAACAAGGTCACATGAGGAAAATAATGGGCCTTATTCCCTTAATGATTGTTGTCGGTCTCAATATCCATGAACAACACATACTACCCATAGAGATTCTATATTTATAGTGTTGAAATAGTCCTTGAACCACCACACAAGAACCTTGCATGTTATCTCTAGCCTACCGGACGGATACAAGTGCCATGATTAAACAACAACACATGTCCTAAATGAGAATGTGTTTCAGGGCCCATACCAAAAATCATTCTTGGGGCCATGGTTAGTGTTCTTTAGCATCTGAATGGGATAAAAGTTCTATGAGTAGGTTTTGTGCATTAGAAATGGGATTCAATATATAAACATGGTATGGGGGGAACAAATAGTTAAACCCTAAATGAACCTTATAGTGTTCAATCACTATAGTAAGGGTAGGAAAAAACTTGGGCCTTAGTCCTTAAACACTGCCTCTCATGATTAATCATTATGAATAGAGTTATAACCACTGTTGATTTCACCCCTTGACCCAGCACCAGGAAATCAACTCCAAATAAATTAATTATTGAATAAAATCACACTGAGTAATCAACTAAACATTACAGTGAAAGCATAAATAAGGAAACCAAAATCTCGCACACAAGACAGAAATATTTTCAAGTAGAAAGACCTAGAAAAACCTCAGAGGTAAAATTAGTACTTAGATGCTTTTATTATGGTCAAGTCAGGGCTTCGATCACATGGACAATTACCCATAGAAGAAACACAACTACAAACAAACCTGTCAAAGCTTGTATTGTTGTATGACCCTGGAACAACACTCTTTTCAAGGTGTACACACCTTTCCTTCAACTCACCCACGTATACATGCCTGTCTCCACTGGCCCCCAAATTCACATACATAAACATTGTACGACAACTTTTGTACTGTGCTACCTTTTCCTCTGGCTTCAATAAGTTGAAACCCACTTGTGGATGTCTCTGTTGTCTCTTCTCCTTGACCTATATGATCTCTAGATGGAATTCCTTCTCCACCTATCCAAGATCTCCTTGAATCAAAGTCCTTCATGATCCAACCCTCTCTGCATCAACACTTGGATGAAATAGTCTTCACCGAATCAAAGAGATCTCCCCATTCATATAGTGTAAGAAAAAGTCCTTCTTTGATTCTACACTCTCAACCGACTTCGCACTAGCAAAAGTCCTTGATAGTTAATTTTGTCTAAAAGTGTCTTCTCCTTTACCCTATCCTTTCTTTTATAAGATTGAGTTATAACCTAACCCTAATCTCCAAAGTCATTGACAGTTGAGATTACTTCTCACCTCACTTGAGATCAATGGTTAATATTAAATGCTAACTTTTAGCATTTACGTAAATAACACAATCACTACTACATATGGGCGGATTATTCCATGACAATTTTCCACGCTTCCACTAGTTTCATCTTTTTTTTAAACAGGGCGGGATTTTTGTTGATATTGCCACGAAAGTTCGTCACAATATCCACAAAAATCTTATTTTAACCTAGTCAGGATTTTTGTCGCTATAGCGACGAACTTTCGTGGCAATAGCGACGAAAATTTTGCTTATCTCATTGGTCAATGTTAACGGCTAGTTGACTATTTGATCTATATATACGTGACTTTAAGAGACTTTGCGACACAATTGCTATAGTTGCGACACTGTTCTTGGATTTTGTTTGAGCTGTTTATTTTTTCCGTCACCCACCGGTTGAACAAATCCAATTCTCGATCTACATATCTCAGATTTTGAACTTGCAAGGTTAGTATGTTATGTTTTATTGATGTACTCATTTAACTTGTAAATTTTTGTTCAAATGACCAAATTTCATTTAGCTTGTTTTTTCCTTGATAATATATTATAATATGTGTAGTACCATATTTCATGTCTTTGGTTTTTGGATCTAGTTAGTATATTCTATGGAAAAGGGTATGTGGATTCCATAATATTCTAGGTTTATGGATCCACATACCCTTTTCCCTTCAATTGTAGCTATAATATCTCTCTCTTTTCATTGATAAAGATATGGAATTGCTCTTGAAACTTAACCCTGATCGGTGAAATGATAGTAATTGATTGTCATTTTCTTCTCTCTTTTATTTTTAAGACCTAACAAAAAAACACCAAAAAAGCTTGATTGAAGCTTTGATACCACTTGTTACATCCATAGTACCCAAAAAGGATCACACTTGCATAAATTGAAAATAATATAACAGTGACAATAATGGTTGGGATACTTGCACAACTAATGGTTGGCTAGAACTTACTAATTCAATTAAATGAAGGAAGAAATATCCATGAATAAAATTTTGAAGTTGATTGTTATATTGATAAATGATAAGCTATGGTATATATAATATAGGGAGGAAACTCATGTTTATAACAACAAGGGTAATAGCTGCAATATATTGTAACATTTCCCTCTTCCGCATATATATTAAGAGAAATATTAATAACATTTCCCTCTTTCGCATAAATTCTTTGCTATCCTCAACATATTGTAATAAATAATGGGTAGGTTGGCATTAGTGACAAGATATCATGTTGATATTACATATAATTATTAATTTACGAGAGAACATCCATTATTTAAGCATGAAAAAAAAAACCCAAGACTAAATATTGTGGTTGACGTGATCGGGTCTGTACATTTTGCAAAACAAAGTACGAGAATTTCCATTATTTAAGCATGCAAAACAAAACCTGAGGCTAAACGTTGTGGTTGACATGATCGGGTGTGTACATCTAGACGGTGTAGAAAGTGCACTCATCAAATCATTGGGAGATGAAACAAAGTCTCAAAATCCAAAGTATATTCTTACATTTACTACACATAGAATGCCGATAACATCAATCATTATTTGTACTTTTAATTAATACGTGGCTATTTGTGGATTTTTAAAAAAACAAATAATTCATTTTTTTTAGTTTTGTGGTTAATTGTCACCTCCAACTAGGGGAAATTAGTCACTTCAGAGTTTTTGACCAATCAAAAACTAGAATTTTGAATATTTAAAAATAAAAAAATATTTTTATTATATATAAAATTCTCATTAATAAATATTTATTGAAAAACATTATAAAACATTGTTAAATTTTTTGTAAATTTACAAAAGTCAAAATGATTTTGACTTGCAATTCATTGCTATATTCCCTGCTTTAGCAGGGACTAATAAGATACATAAACACTAACCCTAAACTTATTTTAGGTATATATGTCATTATTATATAAAGAAAACATTTGTACACATATGACTTTATTATAAAGATGTTATCTATGTCGTCATGATGTTGATCCTCTACACATATGATCACCTTATTGTACAGATGTTGACCTTATTATAAGGATGTAGGTCACTGTAAATAAACATATCATAATCGAAAGGAGTAGCTAAAATATAAAAAAATGACAACTTAATGTTTGGTATGGTGTAGGTAAGACAATTACTTGTCAGGACAAGGATTTCTCACAATGAACGAAAATGGCAGGAAACTTGCTCAGTTAAGAGCGGCATTAGAGGCGAGGGGCGATGGAAAATGGTATTTCCCATGCTATGATTGTAGAGGCTTGCAAAAAAGAAGACTTTTAATAAAAACGACCCAAAGACATTGTAGGGAGAAGGGGCACACCGAAGGGGGTTATGAATATCGTCACTTGGTAAGAGGATTCAATATTTAATGTATTCTCTGTAATAATCAGTATGTCATGAATTTTAGTAATATTTCTTATCAAGATTTTTATGTTTTCTATACACACTAACGTTTCTACGTTTTTTTTAAATATATAGACGATGCCCCCAAAATGTCGACCTCCAGAGAGTTATTTGCTAAGTACTAGCAGAAATAATACTTTACAGGGAGATGAACTTCGAGATCAGAATATTGAAGCTGTTGATCAAGTTATTTACGATGATATGGATGGAGATAACGTTAGTGATTCAAATTAGGAAGATGAGATACATAGATTGATCCAAGACACATTTGCTCCAATGGATGAGGACAACCAGGATGATAGTCATGATGTTGATCCTCTACTTGAGAAGTCACGTCAACCTCTTTATGAAGGCTCAACAACAAATATTTTATCTGCTATATTGTTGTTGGTGAACCTGAAGGTTTTCAATGGTTGATCAAACACATGTATCACACAGATACTAAGGTATTTAATTTGTTAATTATTTATGCCTGCATTTTCACAAATACTTAAAAGGTTCAATTTTTTCCTATATTGCTATTGTTTTTGATGCAGGAGCATCTCTCCATGTAGCCAGCCAGCCACGTCAGCGCGCACGCATTCAAAGGATAAAAGGAGGCGCAACCTCATTTAATATTGGAATGAATGTAATTAAATGTGTTAGGCTAGTGAGCCAGAAAAACCATGCCTTTGTGCAGGCAGTAGATAGGATCGACCTTTATTGTAGATTGGCTGAGATCTAGGTCCTATTCTAGACTAGACAACCCATTCATTGAAATTGAATAGGGTAGGTGTACCCGGTGGGAAGCACTCAATGAGCCCCTCAGGTAAAAGAGATTTGATATCTCATTTTGAAAAAAGAGACAAGGTAGAGTAGAGGGGAGTAGAGAGAGCTCAGGAACACCTTGTAAAATATACAGGCATTTTCCATTATTAATACAGAGCAGTTTTTCCTGCATTATTCCTCTGACGCGAACGCGGCCCTTCCACTACCTGCAGGTCATGAAGTCCACGTGCACTCACAGGATCTCTCTCTCCCTCGGCCCGAAGAACTCCAAGGTTCTTCTTTTTTCCTTTCAAAAAATCTTCAACCCACAGATTCTCTCCTCGCGCGATCCACCCTTCTCACTTTCGGAGGATCGGAACTCGTGAGGAGAGAATCTGTGGGTTGAAGATTTTTCGAAAGGAAAAAATAAGAACCTTGGAGTTCTTCAGGCCGAGGGAGAGAGATATCCTATGAGTGCGCATGGACTTCATGACCTGCGGGTAGTGGAAGGGCCGCGTTCATGTCAGAGTGGTATCAGAGCCTGAACTCTGTTTGTATACTTCAAGCAGAGAGGAGAAGGCAAGTGAAAGGAAGACAAAGTTACTGAGGACTCTGTAAGGACTTGTTTGAAGGAGTGATAGTAGTAGATATATCAAGGAGGCAGATAGATACAACAAGATGGCTACTGAAGTCCATAGGTCTGCTGAATGTAAGAAGCCAGAGATGATGAGCTCAACAGAAATGGATAAAGAGATCGCTGACATAAAGCGAGAGATGGAGGAGCTCGAAATGAAGATGCGGCAGGGTAAAAAGCTGATATGGGTATATGAATGGCCCATGAATATGTAAAGGGTGAAATGGCCAGTCAAGGAGCTAATGGTCATAAGACATCGCAAGCTATTGAAAAGATGGTTGAGGTATGCTGAAAACCTCAAGGCCACAGAAGAGAAGACGATTTGTCACTGTTGGCTAGAGACTGGAAAAGGTCTTGATGATTGGGATGATGAAGAAGATAAATTGGGGTCGAATGAGGATCTCAAGAACTGCCAGGAGGGCAGCGAAATAGAAATTCCAGTTTTCCAGGAGGGCAACAGATTGAGGTCAGTTAAGGATCTCAAAGACTGTCGTGAGGACAGCCAGGGAATTTCAATTTTCCAGTGGGGCAATGATGAGAGACCGCTAAGGGATCTCATAGACTGCCAAGAGGGTAGTGGAATGTTTCCAAATTGTTATGTGGGCAAGGGAACAAAAATGAGATCAGTTGAGGATCTCAAAGACTATCGTGAGGACAGCCAGGAAACTTTGCATTACCAGTTGGGCAATGAGTAGAGATCAGGTGAGGATCTCGAAGGCTGCCAGGAGGGCAACGGAAGCATGTCAAACTGCCAGGAGGACAGAAAGGAAAAATTGAGACTGTCTGAAAGTCTCATGGACTCAATGAAGAGTTCAATTCAGCAGGGGTTGTTGATGAAGATGGGATCGGTTGATCTCATAATCTGCCAGGGAAGCAGCGGAAGCATCCCATATTGCCAGGTGGGCAGGGATGAGCAGATGAGACTACCTGTGGGTCTCATAAACTCATAAATGAGTTGGATTCAGCTAGGAGAGCTGACAGAGAAAGTGGGCTCAAGGGAGAATTTGGATCAGCAAGTGCAGCTGACAGAGGAGGAAGATCAGGATGATATCTTGATGATTGGGGGAATACAATTATTTCTACCATCTACCCAGGAGGAGGCAGAAAATTCTATTGCAGATGATACAACAACAACAGAAGAATAGTCATCAGAGACTGACAAGAAGAGATTGGAGCAGACTTTGGAAGCTGCCCAAGAGGACAAAGAAGAGAGTGAGCATTCTGAGGAATGGCTCAATGCATTCAGCACTGAAGCTGAAGAGACTACAACAAGGGAGGTTGCAGCAGAAGAAGACGAGCATTCTGAGGAATGGCTCATTACTTTCAGCCAGGAAGTTGAAAGAGCTGTAGCACTGAAGATGACAACAAAAGAAGAAGCAGAAGCAAACAAAGAAGAAGATGAGCATTCGGTGGAATGTCTCATTGACTCTAGCCAGCAAGCTGAGAGCGCGGTAGCATTTGAGCTGACAACAAAAGAAATAGAAGGAGGAAACGAGCATTCTGAGGAATGGCTCGACATATTCAGCATTGAAGCTGAAGAGACTGCAACATGGGAGTTTGCAGCAGAAGCAGAGGAAGAAAAAGACACAGACAACATGTGCTTTGCTGACCTGTGGGATCAATTTGAAGCCCTGGAAGAAAGGGTAAAAGTGCAGGGCATGCACATCCAATAGGGGAAGTTGGAAATGGGTCAAGAAGGTGTGGGAGATCATGATGATCTTTCTAATGGCCAAAATTTTTTGTAGCTGAGGAGACTGCAAATACAGGACCAGCCATGGGAGCAGCTGGATGAGGTGATCATGGATATCAGCAGGCTGATGTTAGAGTCACCAGACACTGCTAGCAGGGAGAGGCTAAGTAGGAGGAAAGAGGCAACAGCAATGCAGAAGCAGCAACAACAACAGATTGGAGCAGATTGGAAGCTCCAGATATTCATTTGGGATCTAGGAGGATTTCCAATAGCTGACAGAGGAAGATCATGAGCAGGAGCTCATGATTTTTGCAGCTGTGGAGTATGATGCAGGAGCATCTCTCCATGCAGCCAGCCAACCACGTCAGCGTGCACGCATTCAAAGGATAAAAGGAGGCGCAACCTCATTTAATATTGGAATGAATGTAATTAAATGTGTTAGGCTGGTGATCCAGAAAAGCCATGCCTTTGCGTAGGCAGTAGATAGGATCGGCCTTTATTGTAGATTGGCTGAGATCTAGGTCCTATTCTGGACTAGACAACCCATTCATTGAAATTGAATAGGGTAGGTGTACCCGGAGGGAAGCGCTCAATGAGCCCCTCAGGTAAAAGAGATTTGATATCTCATTTTGAAAAAAGACACAAGGTAGAGTAGAGGGGAGCAGAGAGAGCTCAGGAACACCTTGTAAAATATATAGGCATTTGCCATTATTAATACAGAGTAGTTTTTCCTGCATTATTCTGTCATTATATGCATGTCTGTGTGGGTTCCATATATATATACTGTATGTGTGTGTTGTTATCATGCTATTGCAGAGAGTTGCGTTTGATTTCAGGTTTGAGTGGTCTTTGAGGCTTCATGCCGTGAGGGTGTGACAGAATGTGGAGGTTCTGAGAGCCGTGCACTGAGGATGCTTTTCTGAACTCTGAGGAGTCAGATAGAGACGTGCTGAGGCACAGACTGAAGTCATCAACTCAATAAAAGAAGACCTATGAGGTTTCTGAACACCTCAGGAGGTAAGGCTGTGTATGAGAACACAGTTGCAGACAGAATCCCTGATGATTCTGAGGAGCTCTACCAAGTGGGCATTGAGCAAGTGCAAGGAAGCATAGAAGGAACCCAGAACTACTGAACGTTCTGTGGAGAAGATACTCTGCCAGGGGGGTGTTGAGAAAGTGTGTAGGCAGGCACAACAGAGGAAAGGACTCTTCGAGTGGTGGAAGTTAGAGGAAAGATCCACTGAGAGAACTTTCACTGGGTTACTGAATACTCTGAAAAACTCAAGAAGAGGCTTGAGCAGAAGGATAGCCAGGAGGGCATCCATTTCATTCTCCATCTGAGGGAGAAGAAGGACAAAATCCCCCAAGGGGCCAAGTGTTAGTGAAAGCTCAGAAGAGATAGCATTTTGGTGCATAAAAGTCTCTACAGGAGGTAGAGATCAAATCTTTAGAGATCTGGAGAACAAGCTTAGGAGGAGTTAGCGTTTTATACACGCAGCGAGGCTCAAAGTTGAAGAGTTCGCAGTTGAGAAAAGAAGCAAAGGCCGAGACCTTTGAAAGATTGAAATTCTCCCAAGTCTGGGAAGAGAGTGTGCAGAGTTTAAGTAGCCAGAGGAGAAGCATCGACCATTGGAGCAGCTGAGAGGATCTGGACCATGGATTCGTGTCCAGGAGGCAGCGTAAGAAAGGTGCAGGCTAGGAGAGTAAGTCTTACTTAGCTATTTCAGATAAATCCTCGAGGAGGAGGGATCGACGGCCAGGATCCGCAGAGGATATTGACGAAGGCCCGTCAACCATCAGATCTCGGGAAAGTTGCACAAGATTTAAGCCTGGTGGGCAGAGGAGTCATCGATCGAGATCACAAGGAGCGGGATTCTACTCGTGGATCGACATATCGAGAGTTCATGAGGTAAGACTCCAAAATTATGCAACAGAAGTCGCGAAGTTACGAGAGGCGATATTCCGACAGCTACGTAAGTAGTGTGGGCCATAGAGTATAGTGGAAGACAGGTGGCAGAAGCCAGAATCTCGCGAGCGCGGGGCTCGTAAGTTGGAAGACCAAATATTGGGAGGTTCAAGTCACGAAGTGCGAGATAGCGAAATCGCGACAGAAGAATATCGACATCTTGGTACATCGGGACTCGGAAGTCGGAGAACCGAGTGTGGAGAGTTGTGAGCAGCGAAGTCGCGATAGGGCGAGGTCACGATAGCATGAAGGTCCCGATAGGGAAGAAAGAAAGTCAGCGAGTTGACTGACCTCGGGTCTCGGGGATCCGAGAACCTAGCGTTCAACCGAGAACTTGCGAAGTCGCGAGTTCCAATCCTCCGAAAGTGAGAAGGGTGGATCACGCGAGGAGAGAATCTGTGGGTTGAAGATTTTCTGAAAGGAAAAAGGAAGAACCTTGGAGTTCTTCGGGCCGAGGGAGAGAGAGATCCTGTGAGTGCGCATGGACTTCACGACCTGCGGGTAGTGGAAGGGCCGCGTTTGCGTCAGTTTTCTAATTTGTAAATTAGCATATTGGGTGATATATTGATGATTAATATTGTTTACATTGACTTATTGTTTATAATTTTGTAGATTGTTAGGTGATTTTCTATTACCAACGTCACATATTTTGCCATGCACATATCGAGAAATATCCGTGATTATGAAAGAAATTGGAATGGACTATCAGGCTATTGATGCATGTCCTAATGATCATATCATATATTATGGACAATATGAATTAGAAAATGAATGCCCACAATGTCAAATAAGTAGATATCAAACCAATAAAGCATCAAAGAAGGTGCCTCGCAAAGTTCTTCGTTATATTCGGATAATTCCACGTTTCCAGCGGTTGTTCAGGTGCCAAAGTATAGCAGTTTATGGATTTCCATGCAAAGAATAGAAGTCAAGACGATGTTCTTCGAATGCCTGCAAATGGTTCTGCATTGAACTACATCGAAGAAAAGTGGCCAATTTTTAAAGAAGAACCTCGTAATGCTAGACTTTTGTTGGCAGCTGATTGTGTCAATCCATTTGGAGAGCTTCGTTCTACGTACTCAGTGTGGACTATTTTTGTTATAAACAATAACCTTCCTCCTTGGATGTCGATCAAGAGAGAGAACACAATGTTGGCAATGATTGTTCCAGGCATTCAATTATCTTTTATTTTCTTTAAATTATGAAAAAATATTTCATTTCTTTGTTTCGTGCATGGTAATTATTTCTTTTATATATCACGACATCTAGATAAGTATAATTAATCATGCAATATGTTGAACCAATTAGGTAGGTACCAGTTTAAAGATATGAACGTATATATTGAGCCTCTCATCGATGAGTTGTTGAAGTTATGGGTTGGCCTCACTATGTATGACATCTCTAGACCAATAGGGTAAAAATGATTTCAATTCCATGGAATACTATTATGGACAATTCATGATGCTCCCGGGTTAACACATTTTTGTGGTATATTGTTACTTTATTTTGTGATTTAATATTATATATATATATATATTGAAAAATTCATGTATTATTTTAAATTGTAACTCTAATTTGACGCTACATTTATTCATATATCTTGTAGGTCTTCAAATAAAGGGTAAATTTGCATGCCCAGTTTGTGGTCCGAGGATAAAATATCGTCATTCAAGGAGTTTAGCAAAGGAAGTGTTTGATGAGTATAGACACTTTCTGCCTAAGAACCATAGTTATCAAACTACAGACAAAGAAAAGTTCAATGGTAAAGAAGAAAACAAAAAAAAACCACGAAGAATGACACCTTGCCTATGGAAGTTGGAATATATTAGAAATTGTCAAGGTACGCAAATTATTTATGTATGACCTATTATATAAATCTTTGGTTAATTTCATTTTGTCCCATTAATTACTGTTAATTTCAATTTGTTGATGTTTCATGAATGTCGTTAAGGCACAAATGGGCTTCCATGAGGAATGAAAAGTTACCTGATGCAATTAAGTAGATTTCCATACTACAATCACCTACAAATAGTCCATTTGTTTGATACAATGCATATCGCGAAGAACATAACACAATTGTTATGGTGAATATTAGATGGAAGGACTAACAAAGAGAGAATTAGAAAGATTTGTTGTGACATCCATAAAGCTAATCATGCCTTGCAAAGTGTTATTATTAATTCTAATGGCGATGGTCATGAAAAAAATACTAGTCTTCCTTGGTTATTGACAGAGCAATAGAGCAATATTGTAAAAGAGGTCATTCGAAAAATTAGGTTTCCGACGGGGTTTTCGTCGAACATACAAAATATCTTAACTAAAAAAGGTGATTTTGGTGGGGTTAAAACACATGACTGGCATACATTCATTAATGTAATTAGTAGGTTATAATATATTTCCTTATTGGTATGCATTTTTTGGAAACAAATAATAATTATTTGTTTTTTGTTACAGTATGTTCTACCTTTATCTCTCCCAGATGACTTTGACAACAACATAAAACAAATTATTTATGTACTTGGTAATACATGAGGTAAGCATTGTTTTATAAGGAAAATGTACTTCTTATGTGATTTGTAGCGGAACTTATTGACATATTATCTTTTATCTGCAAATTTATGTATGCCTTGATATTATTTTATTGCGTCGACATTTGTAGGTGGCTATCATCAAAAGAAATCCATAAAGAAGATATAAGGTATTGGAAGAGAGAATTTCTCCGACTAATGTGTCAAATGAAATAGTATCTACCTCCAACATTTTTCAATGCAAAAGAACACTACCTCATACACCAAGTTGAGGAGATTGAATTATGTGGACCAATACACACAAGGTCAATGTGGATGGTGGAGAGGCAGTTGAATTCACTGAAGGATTTTGTTAGACAAAGAGCAGGTCTGGAGGGTTCTATGGTTGAGGGATATATGGTATATCAATGCATGGTGTATATTAGTCAATATCTACCTAAATTAGCAGAAAATATGAATGTGCCTCACATTTGGCATCTCAAATCCATTAACAAATTTGAAGGGGAGGTCCTATTGGGGAAAGGTAAAATGAGGACTGTGAAAGGTAATTATTAGATGTTGACATAGATTTAATATATTACACATTTATTAAATTATTCATTTATTAACAATAAATAATTAATGATATTAAATTGTTATGCTATCATATAGTTGCTCGAGAGTGGGATGCTTTACATTTATACATTGCAAACAACCTTGATTGGATG